>JAHBCN010003262.1:0-77505 GCA_019359885.1 Listronotus oregonensis | reverse complement strand
TCAGCGTATCGAAATGCATACAAAACATACTTGATCGAGGTCAATAAAAAAATCGTTTTTATTGAACTGAACTAAAATTTTTATCCATATTTACCAGTTTTTCGCAATTTACTCAAAATTTTGAGGATGTATGGGCCAAACGGACCTCGGATTTGGATTCAGAACATCAAAATACATATGGATGGATGGGTCTGGTCAACTGCACACACCACTTTATTTTTTTGTGTGCCGGTGTTATTAAAGCTTTTTCTTTAAAACGTTAGGGTACACTAATGAAATAAGCAGTGTCTTTAATTTAATTAAGTTCATCGAGGTATTATCTTACACTAGTTATAGTTACTTTTTATGATAGCTTAATATTTTCATGCGTGTACTATATTAGGCCTACATTAACGGCCGAGTGATGATCGCGTTGTTAAATTTAGCAATGGACTTAGCAGTTTAGAATATTTAACAAAACGTCATTGTCAGTGTTATTTAATGATTTTATTAGGCAATCTGTCAAAATCTGACATTTTGTTAAACATTCTAAACCGTTGTCAACTTAGCAAATTGTTAAAAGTTAACAACGGTTTAGAATGTTTAACAAAATGTCAGATTTTAACAGGTTGCCTACTAAAATCATTGAATAACAATGACAATGACGTTTTGTTAAACATTCTAAACTGCCAAGTCCATTGCTAAATTTAACAACGCGATCATCACTCGGCCGTAAGTGTAATAAAATTAATAGTTTTTTTTTTATTTCACCAAGTTTAATTAATTTTCCTACTTCATAATTAACAGTTTTTAACTTCAAAGGAAAAATTATTTTACCGTATATAACAATTAATTTTCTGTTTGACATTTTTTAAAATTTTGTACATTTCCTTGAATTGAGTAATTCATAGTTTTAAAAAACGTTAAAATTTATTTGTTAACTACTTCAAATATTGAGTAAATAAACATTGCTCTTCAATATCTTTGATATGCCTTACTAGTAAGGCAAAGTAAAATCAATTTCCTTATTAGCCCAAGATGGGTTTATAGTCTTAAATATGTTATCATGAGTCCAGAGCCGCGTCGAAGAATTAGCACACTACATGCGCCATTGGACTCCTACTCATGTTTACATTCTTACGTCCACCCCGGGCCTATTCTGCGATGTTATGGGCGCCCTCACCACTCCCTGTCCCGCGCCCTTTAGAGGTACCCAGCACGGGCCTGCCCCTTGCACATATTTTTTTATTTGCTGAAAATAACTCCTTATACCCAAATAACACTTCTGCCAAATTTTGTTTTATATGAAATTTAATACCAGAATTACAAGCATTTAAAATTTAAATAGTATAAAACTTTTGCATGAAAGCCAAATCAGGTCACAACGTGCCAACCACTCATATTTATTAAATAGACAACAGGCAGTTTAGGTAACTGATGCTAATGGCAATAGGACTATGTCAGACTCTAATAACTCCTCAAGGTTCGGTTTTGGGAACTTTACTATTTTTGTTATATTTTATTAACATTGCTCAGCTTAAGATTAGTGGTAAATTAACTCTTTTTGCAGGTGATACATCAATTTGTTGCTCTGGTGACACTCCTGTAGCACTATAAAACTTTATTATTAAAAATCCCGGAGGATTAAGCAGTAGTTTGATTCAAATAATCTGACAAAATTGTTTAAAAACTAAATCTAATGCATTTTCTAAAAGAGACACAGTTGCAATTAAGATTAAAATGAAATAATACATAAAGAATCTAATTATAAGTTTTTAGGTCTACATATTGATAATAATCTTAAATGAAAAACTTATTTTAACCAAGTAGATAAACATCTAGCATCTTTTGCTATAAAAATGGTCCCTATGGAAATGAATGATGCCAGAAAATCCTTCGGGGTATATCATGCTTTGAGTAATGCATTAGATACAGAATCATTTTTTGGGCATATATAACCCTAGGTAGGTAGGTTTAAAGTGAGTGGACTTTTTACGCCCTCCACTGCGACCGCTCGGTCTATTGTGGCTCACACCTTTTTATATTTCTCCCAATAGGATCGGACTTCTAATGAATGTGATATCATATAGGGAGAGAGTTCTTACATCTGCTCTTACTCGTGTCGCTACCGGACACAAGCACAATGTGTTCTGGTGTCCCTGTCTCCTAGAAAGTATGACGAGCAGATGATTAGATCCATCATGCCCTCCTCTCCCGGTCTAGTGACGTGGGTAGCTACCAGGTCCTTGTTACAGAAGCCAGATGTTCTTTCTGAGGCCGCATCTCCGGCCTTATCCTATGAAAACGGTCCTATCCGCTTTCTGTTTAAAGCCAGGGAACCCTTTTTCCTATAAAGGCGGTTCTGTCCGCCTTCTGTTTGGATTCAGGGAACACTTCCTAGGCACCTGTTTGTTCGGGATGGATTGGCCCGTCCCCGTGAAACAGGCGCCGGTGACTTCAGGGGCACCTTACGAAACGGATTCACCCGTTTCGATCGGCGCACCTTTGTCTGCTTGTGACCCTGAGTGGCACCTCTCGAAACGGATTTATCCGTTTCGGTCAGGGCACCCATGTCACTTTTTTCCTATAAAGAGCGGTTCTGTCCGCTTTCTGTTTGGAGCTAGGGAAGTAATAGTCCACCACGGCAGAGCCTCGCATTACCGCAGTAAGGCTAGATACTCTAAGACAGGGGTCTCCAAACTACGGCCCGAGGGCCACATCCGGCCCGCGGACAGATTTTGTCCGGCCCGCGGAGAGCTAGCATACTTGAAAACTCCTTTTAGAGAACAAATAATTTTTATAGCAAATTAAATTTAGTTTACTGAAGTATTCTAATTTTATGTTGAATAATTATTAATATGACATCTACATTGATATGGTCATGGGCTAACTCCGCTAACTCATAACATTCTTGTAGGCTTATTGTTATTGTTTTTGTGATAAGTTGGATAAAGAAACACAGAATTGTAATGAGTAAAGACATGTATAAGATGCAGAAAATTTAACTTCAGTATATAATAACTAACAAATTATTGAAATGAATCCAACTAACATTTTATACATTTTAAATAATCACATAACTTATAACAAACATAATGACATATGAAATACTAATGAGATTTATGTAATTGAGATTTTCCACTGACAATAGTTTGTAGTTGTGGACTAATTTTACTTGTACCAGTTATTAAAAGAGATTTAAGATGCTCATCAGTTAATTTCGATCTGTAAACATTTTGTGTACTTCATTTTGGAGAAGGTTTTCTCACACAAATAAGTAGTACCAAAACAGAAAAGACCACGAGCAAATTTATGCAAATTATCAAATTGTGTCAGTGGAAGACTCTTATAAAATTCCAACAAAGATGAGTTTTGATATTTGTTCTTAATTATATCACTGCATTGTAGATCAATCATTTCCATTTGAAGTTCCGGGGCTAGGGTTTCAATGTCAGTATCAAAAGGATTCTGATAAATCTTAATTTGATTCGCAATGGCATCAAAGTCCGAGAAACGAGTATCAAAATTTATCTTTAAAGCACTCAAAGTTTCGATTTCAAAATCGATAGGAAACTCAGTCTCAGTAGTGTGGCTGAATATTTCACATGTTTTAAAATGTGAAAAACATTTACTTCGTAGTTGTGATTGAAACAGTCTCAATTTCTTCCGGAATTATTTGATATTAGTGTATAAATCAGGAAGATGCTTGTTTTCTCCTTGCAACCCCAAATTCAGTTCGTTCACATGTTTTGTCAAATCAACATAGAATGCTAACTTCCACAGCCATGCGTTGTTTTGTAATTCAGTAAGAGGGCGATGCTTTTCATTCAAAAAAATTTCGATCACTGCTCGAAGTTCAAAAAAGCGCTGAAGGACTTTCCCACAACTAAGCCAGCGTACGGCAGTATGATAAGGTAAGTCAGTTTCTCCAATCTCTTCAATAAATTGTCGGAATTGTCGGTGATTCAGCCCAAAAGATCTGATAAAATTAACAGTTGATATGACTGGTTTCAGAACGTCAGACATATCCAAACATTTTCCGCACAAAGACTGTTGATGAATGATACAATGTAAGACTAATGGTTTTGAACCACCGTCATTTTCTACAGCCTTTGACACAAGAGCGACCACTCCTTTATCTTTCCCACTCATGTTTTTGCCTCCATTAGTTGTAATACATTTCAAGTTTTTCCATCGAAGGTTCTTTTGATTAATGGCCATTTCAACTCCTTTAAAAATATCTGTACCAGTAGTTGTGCCATGAATACTATACATATCAAGAAGTTCTTCGTGCACTTCATAGCTTTTATCTACTCCTCGAATATAAATCAACACCTGAGCAGTATCTGACACATCCGTTGACTCATCCAAGGCCAAAGAAAACCACTCAAAATGTCCATTTTTGTCGAACAGTTGAGAGGATATATTTTCAGCGATGTTTTCTACCCTTCGAGCCACAGTGTTTGCTGACATACTGACAGTTTTTAATAAATTTACCTTTTCAGGGCACATTTCTTCGGCTACTGCAATTATGCATTCTTTGATCATTTCTCCATCGGTGAATGGTTTTCCACGTTTTGCAATTTCAAGAGCCACACGAAAGCTGGCACGAGTTGCAGCCTCTTGTTCAGTTTTGAGTTTTGTAAAGAAAGATTGCTGCGATTTCAATCCGCGCTGCATAGCTTCGAATTTTTCTGTCTGCAAACTTCCTGTATATTTTGAGTAATTTTGAAAATGTTTTGTTTCATAATGACGTTTAATGTTATATTCTTTGAGAACGGCTATGCTTTCATTGCAAATCAAACATAGCGCCTTGTTACTGGACTCAATTACGAAATACTGAATGTTCCACTGATCTTTGAATTTTCTGCATTCACTATCAATTTTTCGCTTTTCCATGCTACTAATTCACACACAAAAGCAACAATTCAAATCAAAATACTGTTATAAAGATGTCTTAAACTTAAACACGCACAAACACGTTTTAAGGCGCAATATTTTATTTAACAACAGTGTCATAGGAACTGACTTGTGGTTGCGCCACTAGCCTTCTTATATATTCCAATTACTGCCATCTAGAAGTGAGTGGAAGACACCAGAACTTTCTCGAACCAACGAGATTATTCTGTACGTGCTATTAGCGCCATCTGTTAGCGATAGAAGGTACTACCTATTTCCGCTTGTGTCCACCAGATGTCGTGTCACGTTACTCCTCATGGCTCGTACTCTACGACTAATCTAGAAATTACAGATAATGACAGGAAAATTAATAATATGCAGTGTTGCCGTTTTGCGGACTTTAGTCCGATTTGCAGCCTTTTTTAAACGTTGTGTACTTTTTCGGACTTTTTTTCATCAGTGGACTATTTCACTTCTTACCACCGGCAACAATGATAATATGGTTTTGGCCCTCGGAACTTACTGGAGTAATCAGTATGGCCCTAAGGCTGGAAAGTTTGTGGAGACCCCTGCTCTAAGAGGTCGCCCTGTATCTTAGAGGCACCGTTGGAGACACCTGTTTAAGGCACCGGATGTCATTCACTCATCAGCACGGTATGCTTACACCTTGAGTTAAAACCTTGTGTTCATCTTAGCTTCGGATCCCGTTCCATACGGTGGCAACAAGAGCTGCCGATAGCCAGCAACTCTAGCGCATGTTCCAAAAGATCCTATTGGGCCGAACCACAACGACGATGTGTGAACACAGCGGTTGGGTCTGAGGGAGGACAACTTTCCGCTATAAAAAACTTTCCAATTTTAGAGTAAAATCTTTGTAAATAAAAAAGTAATTGGCTGTTCCATGTCGGCTGGGTCACTTGATAAATCAAATGTTGATAAATACCATCTATCAAGTAGCCTATAAGCCATGTGCTACAAACACTTTACACTAAATTATTTCTTTGTTTAAGGTGAAACAAGAAAAGGTGCAGAAGAGTCTTTCAGAGTTACCATCATTTGAGACAGGACCTAAAAGTAAACAGGAGATTTACAATCGAATAGGCTATAATCCAAATCAGTCAAATGGTACCTAATGATTATATTTTAAATAAATTCAATATTCTACATTTATTTTTGTATTGCATGTATAATTTTTATGATTAAAAAAAATAATAAAAGTAATAATGTATCGTTTATACAAGAAATAGGGCTGTAAACAAAAATGAAGCGATACAATGTGGATGATTTTTGAAGTTGCAAGGCTTACCACAAAATATTATAATCTTTTGGGAGTGGTATTTAAAAAAGATTTGAGGTTAATCCTATGGCCTGTTATTAAAATAAATATCACTAATATCGATGGCTTGCCGCAAAGTGTTTAAGTAAAGAAGAGCAAGTTCAAATGGTTTGTATATTTTAGGGTTTATTTCGGGCAGTTTGCATATTTTATCATATTTTTTTCAAAAGTTATATTCCATGCCAAATATTATTATCGGGAGAGGCGGCTCGTGAGGAGGGGCTATGTGGCGCCGCCCTCCCATAATATGTTAACATTCCATTTTTATATTTACTACAAATAAATTTAATACATATATACATGTATTTATTATTAGAAAAAACACGTGAGAGGAAAGTCAAATATTTAAAACAAATTATACAGCACGAAATATTTACGTTCTTATCGGGTAACCCTCGTACTAGATCGTTCAATAATATTTCATTCCGCGATTGCGAGCGCAGTCGACATCTAAGATGTGGCTAGGCTCTCGAAAACCCCGGAGGACAGTAAAGCCAGGAATCTGTAACACACGTCGCGGTTTTGATGGCAAAACGCTCCTGCCTGTTTGTTCTTTCAATGATCTCCATTCAAAAAGTTAATTAGTTACATTTTAAACTTAAAAAAAAATGGTATTGGAATTTCATTACTGACAAAAACAGAAGAATGGACATTCCTTTCAAAAAATAGAGTTGGTGTGTATTTGCTTATATTAAAATCTCACATATTTTTGTCCAAAATAAAAAAATGGTACATACATTAGACGATTTCGCCACGTTTTGGTTAGGTACTTTGGTTGGTCGAAATAGTGATGGGATAATTCAAATTAAAAAATAATTGTGATCCGATTATTAAAAAACCGCTATCATGCGATTATTCAGATTTAATTTGAATTACGAAAAATAAAATTTAAATAAAAAAAAAAATTAAATCTGAATAATCGCATGATAGCGGTTATTTCAATAATCGGATTATCGATTATTTTTAATTCAATTATCCCATCACTATTTCTGACCAACCAAAGTACCTACCAAAACGTGGCGAAATCTCTATTACCTATCTAAATGGTTTGTATGATGTATGTTTGTTTTTTTGTTCACGAGCCGCCACTGTTATGTTTGGTTAAGTGTTGGTTTTCGTCACTCGCAACTCGCAAAATAACAGGGGTAGTGACAAACAAAAACTGGAATAGACTTTTTGATCTGAATGTTCAGAGGGTGGTAATATACTACTGCACCTAGACCTCAGTAGGTCCTTTGTGCTTTCTCTTGTAGGCGGAAGATTTACTGCGTCGTCCAACCTATTGATTTGAAATATGTAGTTAACAACGTCTTTATGTGGAATCTCCCTAATTTCGGCCAGTAATGGCCTGTTCGTGCTAAGCATGGAGTTCCGTTCAAATGTGAGGGCGGAACAATCACAAAGAATGTGTTCCACGGTCTCATCTTCTTGTTCACAGCCTCTACATAATTCTGTGTCCGTTTAGACCCATTTTAAATAGGTGTCCTCGTAGCATGCAGTGGCCAGTTAGAAGACCCGTTAGTGTTTGGAGGTTCCTTCTGGACATCATAAGGTTTTTTTTTTCGCTATTGTCTTGTCTGGCTAGCTCAGTATTATTTTTGCGAAGTTGTAGTTCGTAGTATCATTTCATTTTTCTTTTAACAGTCGATGGGAGTATTCTTTAATGATGTCTTTAATCGCTGTTGTTGTCAGTCGAGTGGTGGGGACGGGACCAACTAGATTCCGTCCCGCAGCCGCCCTGGCAAGGGAGTCAGCGGTAGGGATGCGCGATGTTTATCGATGGTTGGTTGATCGATGATCGATGTTTTGCCATCGATGGTCGGGTATCGAAAACATCGATGATAACATAATGTTGCCTTCTAACATCGATATTTTTTGCAAAGGTAAAAAAAAGTAACAATGTTTTAAAAACAAATACTAAAAATTTTTATGATGTGTCTTTCTTTGTTATGTAAAGTTTGGTAAACACATAAACGTTTTGCCAATTTATTTATAAATAAATAATAATTAAATGTTGTATAAGATTCAAGAAGTCTTTTTAAAAAAAGTACAAAAATTTTAAACATACGTTTAAAACTGCTTTAAGCGAACTTTATGTATATATCATAATCTAGCCACAATTGCACCGAAGTTTTTGTCTATTATTGTAAATTCCGTTCCATCAGAACGTCTGTTTTCAAAAGCAAGGCAAACAGTAACTGAGCAGCGAAACAGGATAAAGGAAAAATTATTATCAAAATTAATTTTTTTACAAAGCATTAAAAATCTTATTGGGATCCATAATTTTTTTTATATAAAATAATGTTTTCAGTTTTAATTATCTTTTTTACTAAGAATTTCGTTTTAGTTTAAAAACATTTATTATTTCTTGTATATTTTAAATAAATAAAGCTGTCTTTAGTAATATTTGTAGCTTTATTGCTAATAATGCTGATCGACCATGAACGAACCATCGCATCGAACCATCGATGTTAGAAAAACATCGATGTTGTATGTTCGATATATCGTTACCATCGATGTTGCATCCCTAGTCAGCGGTATGATTACCTTTAGATATGTCATGTCCCTTGATCCAGGCTAGGTTGACCACATTATTTAGAGAGATGTTAGTCAGGGCTTGATGACAGTCTAGTACCAGTCCCGAAGTAATGCGTGGTCTTTTAAGGGCTAGTAATGCTTGCCTGCTATCTGTATAAATACAGATCATATGGTTGGCGATGTTGCGGCTTTTAATTTCGTAAGACGCTATGGTTATGGCTGTCAGTTCGGATTGAAGCATGCTGGGTTCGGCGCCCATTGTCCATCCGATTTTCAGGTTTATGGTTGGTGAGTATATGCCACAGCCAGTGCCCACCTTGGTCTTAGAGTCAGTGTACAGGTTAATGGTTCCTTTAGACTCGCCTTTTATTGGTATTGTTTCCTTTATGTTGATAGTGTAGGGTTTATTGAAAACGAACCTTGCTGAAACTGAGTCCGCTCTTGCCTGTAGAATTGGAAGTTCCCCTGTAACATCCCTCCAGAGGGGTCGTCCAGTTGAGCCAGTGCCTACATTAGTGTCTAGACCGACCAAGCGGAGGCATGTTAGAGTCATCAAAGCCGCTTCCCTTACAAATATATCAAGGGGAGTGAGATTCAATATCACCTCCATAGCTCTAGTCGGTGTAGTCCTTATAGCACCTGTGATGTTTAAACATGCTATTCTTTGAATTTGATCTAGCGTATGTATTGCCACGATCTGTTCTGTTTTGGACCACCACACTATGGAACCGTAAGTTACCATGGGTCCTATTATGGCCGTGTAGATCCAATAGGCTACTTTGGGAGAGAATCCCCAAGTCTTTCCTACGGGTTTTAAAAATTATAAAAGTCATTATTTGCTGTATTAAAAAAGATCAGCAAAATATTAAACAAAGTGGCGAATGCCAACCTGAATACATTTTTAAACGGGTAAATACTTACTTATTTTTAAATTTATTCCTATTTGCCATACCTGATAGACTATTTTACTTGTCAGTTTGGTAAAAAACAAAATCGCCTATTTGTTGTTTTTCTGACAGGCATACCTATTCAACAATTTTATGTGGATTCTATGATTCGATGGCAGTACACGATGGTTGTATTTATTAGGGTTTTTTTTTCTTTAAATAAGGTTTGGCGATCTGAAAAAGACACAATTCAAGAGTTGCAAAGTTGCTAAAATATTACAGTAAACAGTTTGCGATAAGACAATGTAGATTTAATGTCTGCATCTTTAAAACAATTTTAACTACAGCTAAGTAAGTATTCGGTGACGGAACGTTTGACAAAGCACCTTCAATATTTTATTAGCTTTATACTGTGCATGCCAAAGTTGGAAATTTGTATCCACCATGCGTGTACATATTGCTACAAAAGTAGAATTGACATACATGGAGATGTTTCGAATTTTAAAAGAGTTAGTTCCAAACATGTCGCCCCAGAAAATACTTTTAGATTTCGAGAGAGCCTGCATAAATGCTGCATAAGGTCTTTTCCAGAAGCAGAAATAAAGGGTTATTTCCATTTATGCCAAAGCCTCATAAGAAAAATTAATGCAGTTGGTTTAAAATTGGACTTCCAATCCAATTTCAACACAAAATTAATGCTAAAATCCCTTGCTGCATTATCTTTTGTTCCGTTAGAAGACGTAAGAACTACTTTAAACAGGCTAGCAAAAACTATTCCTGATAAAGAACAATTTAACGATGTTCTATTTGAGATCTATGTGCGTATTTATCTACGTGCGGTTTTTTCAAAGTGCGCTTTTTTCGATGTGCGGTTATTTCATGTGCGCTTTTTTCCGTGAGCATATTTCCTGTGCGCTTTTTTCCGGGATTCGTATATAATATGTAATGTTAAAAGTGGAAAATTATTGCAAGGGTCTCAGTTAAATAACATGTTATGTCTGTATTTTTATGTTTATTTATTAAACAGTTTTGACCCAAATATACTTTACTTATTTACATACTTAGTACTAAATATAATAAGTATACACACTTCTGTAGTTACTTCTAATATATTACTAGTTACACTTAGATCATACAATACAAATGGAAAGTATTTCTACAGTATCTTTACAAAATTTTAGAGATTTTTATAAGCGTATTTTTTCTTTCAATACCTAACCTTTTTTCAATCTAATGGTAATTTATTCATACTGATACATTCTTCTTAGAAATAAACAATTTGTGAACATAGTATAAAAGTCATTTACAGCACGTGAAAAATAATAGTATTCAATTAACTATTTAAAACAATGACGATACATATACAAAGTAGAATCTAACAACTACTAATATCTTGAAAACCATAATAACTGTGAGTTATACGAAAGAAAAATTGTCCTATTCATAGGTTATTATTTCCACTTCCTTAGCTTTGGGTAAAAATTTAAGTCAGCATTCTTGATTTTAGAAAAAAATGAAATAAATGTTTCGCGACAAAGAGAAACATTGAACGTGAATCGAGAAAATTGCGAGTGTAGAGGACCATATTTTTCGCGCCGAGATTCTGCGCGATTCTTGACCAAAGTTCGCGGGCGAGTTTAGAGCCGTTATGTAATAAAACTGTACCGGACGCCCATTGTCATTGTCTTTTATGGCACGACGCAACCTTAGAAAAATGTATGCCCAATCACGAAAGAGAATCAATAAGGTTACATCGAGAGAAGCAAATCCGATTAGACGAATCGCATCGCGAATACTGTGCTCTGTAATATAACAAGAAAAGAAATATCCAATGAGAAAGAGCATAAACAAAAGAAGAAAATATGCTTCTAACTTCACGCCATTTTTATACTCCTTATTAAAAAGTCAACTCTTTAAGTTTTGTTTTTTAATTTTTAGATTCCAAATGAAATAAATTGTATTTAACCATCCCTATAATAAATATTAATTTAGATATTTAATTTATTTAAAAAATACGAAAAGTTCGAAGATAAGAATGTTCCAAACGAATATTAAGTTTTTATTATTTAAAGATAGTCTGAAAGCTTGTAAAATGGAATAGAAATCCAGTTTATCAAATCCAAACGATAAATACATGGTCAATTACATCTACATACATTAAGTATCTACTTTTTAAAATAAATACTTTATTTGTTTAAAACGATAAAGGTTAATCTGGCTGGACAGGTAATACTCCTGAAAATTGTACGCCTGTTTATTTTAACCAATTAGACGCTTGCATTTTGATATGATCATATGACAACAACCTTTTTTTCAAATATCACCCTACCTAGCTCTAAGATTAATGAGTAGAAATCTTCCCAAGGTTAAAAGTTTCGTACCGAATCTCTCGCGAAATTAAAATTTCAGCAAATTTTTTCAGAATAATAATAAGCAAAAAAATTCGCACCTCGTAAATATTTCCGGAAATAATTCATGCCCTAGGGAGAGTATAAGTGAATATTTTTAGGCAGTTAGAGGACTATCTTGCGTCGTAAATGTTGAGCGGAATAAAGGTGCCCAATATGGGGAAAAAGATATTTTCCCTAATGTACTAACGGAAGGTAGGATGTAGATCACATGTTGGGATATACTGTCTCAAAAAGTGATCCATAATTTAAACTAACTTTTTATTGGTAAATTTTGTAGTGTTTTTTTGTTTCCGTTTTTCCCAATATTTTACGCCATGGAAACAAAAATGACAAATCAACGTTATAATTTGATTTCCAAATTTGGTAATTTTAATTAAGCTGCAATAATACATCGCCAAAGAAAATATGTATCGTTAAAAGTACTCAATTTGTTTACAACTCTTTTTTTAAATTAGGACGGCTTTAAAAGAGATTAGAAAGACAGTCCTAGGTGGTAGTAAAATATAGAAAATCAGGAAGTTGTTTGTGTTACCATATTCTTTTCTTATGAAAATTAAATTGCAGTTCACCTGAAAAGGAACTGTTAACAATAGTTACTTTTCAGAAATAACTTTTCTCAAAAATAATTTTGTAATTGTTACAAAAAATATCTCTTGTTGTAGCATGCCAAAATGGTAGAAACAAATGAACCTTTGTTACTTGCAAGAGGTACTTAAAATAACAGACGAAGTTTCTTACGTGTATAAATATTAATTAAGGGCAATTGGTATGAGTCTTTATTATTTTTAACTCTGAAAATTATTTTTTATAGCTATTAAAATATATTTTTACTTTCTCTTTACATATCCGC
The DNA here is from genome assembly GCA_019359885.1 of Listronotus oregonensis. Taxonomy (NCBI): domain Eukaryota; kingdom Metazoa; phylum Arthropoda; class Insecta; order Coleoptera; family Curculionidae; genus Listronotus; species Listronotus oregonensis. The sequence goes on along the minus strand of JAHBCN010003262.1, from coordinate 64,605 downwards.
ATCTTTCAAAAAGTCGGCGTCATATGAGAATTTTTTTGTTAACTCTGGTGGCAGTAACTTCTGTGTAAACCTTTACAGCAGTCACTGTCACCTAACTGTGACAATTGTGTATTTTTATAGGCAACATTCTGATTAGTTCTGGTTAATTCAGCATGTTTACTATTTAAAACCATATAATAATGGTCTTTATTTTTAGAAGTGAAGGTAAAAGGAAATTTTTATAAAAATATCTTTAGGAAATAAGCATTGTACTAACAAATACGTTAATATGAGTTAGGTGAAGTAGAATTTAAAAGGCTTGGTTTTAAATTGGCCAAAAAGTAAAAAATCAACTTTATCAACCAGTGGCCTCGGCTTTGCACATGAAGATAAAGCTTTTTAATTAAAAAAGTTTTAAGAATTACCAAAATGCTTTAAAGAAAAATTTAAATTATTTTAATTATTGCTTAATTTACATTAACGCATTTTTTACTTAGCCCACTTTTCCCTACACGCTCCAATTGTATTAGAAACAAGTTTTTCCTTCCAAGTTTTTTTTATTATTTCTCCAAATAATGCCATTTTTGACATCTTTTTGAAGAAATTGTCAATTTTGACATATAACAGGTGTGATTTTTTTTATTGAGTTTGAAGCAGAAACTAATGCCAAACTCAAATTTTATTTAAATTTAATATTAAAAAAAAATTCCTATATGATGACGACTTTTAAAGACGCTATATTTTAGGGGAATGTCTTGTGTATTACTTAAAAACTGTAAAACAAAATCTTCTGCTTTTTAAATATATCTTTTATTTAACCTTTTACATGGCTTGTAAATCTGTATTTTCTTGTACAGGTTTATCATATGTGCACTTAATAGTTTGTTTGACAGTCTTGTCTAAAGATAATGAAAAACTTTTTTTGATTCCAACTTAAGTGACGTCTATGCAAGTCAGACCAAACCTGCTGTTTGGGTTTTAATCTATATCGTAACGGTATACATATGATCACAAAAATGTAACCCCCTAATCGACGATTTCAAAGTTTTGCATACTAAGGTGCGATATGCACCAAAGTAAATGCCGAGCATGTACCAATTAACAGGTTACGACTTGTTTATCCCGGCCTAGGACAATTGCGGTCCAAATCATCAGGTAGGTAAAAATAATAGCCCAATTGCGGTCCAAAAATAAGGGTTAGCCTGTAATAATTTCCAGGTAATAAATAATTAGGGGCCATTCAAGTATTACGTAAGCACTCTAGGGGGCGAGGGGATCTTTGTTTTGCTTATTTTTAATGACATGGGGGGTGGGGGGTCTAGATGGTGATTACGTCAGCAGTAGTTATTTCATTTTTTACACATATGACAACCCACACGTTGTATATGCTTGAAAACGATACGCACTTTCGAGGATCCCACGAAATGCATATACTTTTGCTGACATGGGGAAGAGAGGGATAAAAAATTGTAATAAATCTGCTTACGTAATACTTGAACAGTCTCTTACCTGGTTTGACCCAAACAGGATGGAATTATTGCGGACCGTTATAAATACCCTATTGAAAATATTAAAGTTTTGTTAACTTCTACGTAGGGATAACTTAGACAAATTCCATAGCCCTCACTTCTGGTCGGTCATGGTTAATTCTGGTTAGTTAAACCGGCTTTTCATTTTCCCCAATTATATTTCAGACGTGACAAATCACTTAATGTGGGAACAGTAAACTTTTCCGTTTAGTACGAAATTCTGCCGTGGCTTATTAAAATTAAATATATTCCAACAGTTTTTGGACTGCAACTTTGCCATACATAAACTGGGAAAAAGTTTATTCCTGCATATGGGCAAGTTCTTTATTCCATCGGTAAAAAGTACGCTGAATTTATGCGCTGAACGTCAAATGACGTCATGAGAAGTTCTGATGTAACAAATTAAAACGAAATGTTTAAAAAAGCTCGCTGATTGTTCTGCAACTGTCAATGCTCAGCTGATTGCGTATGTTCGTGTGTCACTATACCATTTTGAAATATCAATTTTCAATGAAATTACAAAAAAAAAATTACTTTTCAACCGGGTGGAAAGAAGAAGTCAAAAAACGTCAACTTTCCACCTTTCAAAGATAGGTGAAATGTCATTATTACATGCATGGTTGTAAATAAAAGTATTTTAATCTAAAAGAAAGTTATTTCATACAATAATTTTAACAATAAAACAACTTAATTATGTACCATAAAAACTTTAAGTTTTTTTTAAATCTGTAATTATTGTTGTTATCATTGTGGTTATATAAATATACAGGGTGATTCTTGAGGAAATGTCAATACTTTAGATACGTAGTCAGGGTCCATAAGTAAACATAAAAGTCTATACAAATATGGGTCCGCAAGGCCTTCGTTTCCGAAATACAGGGTGTTAAAATTTTTACTTAATTTTTCTATTTTTTAAATAAAATCTATAATAATGTAAATATTGGAGTAAAAATTGGTATCCGGGGGTTTTGGATATGGCGGATTCGAACCTAATCTTAGTACGGCTCATACTTGTAGGAGGCGCCACCTACACTTCTTTTTACTATTTTGAACAATCACAACTTTTTGGTACGGCCCTATATTACATTTTTAAGTAAATTTAATAATTGTTTTGTTAATTTTACGTCAAAAAAGTATACCTGTTAAAAATTGATATGAGCAACCGTTTTCGAGATATTTGGATTTAAAAAAAATACGACGCATCTGATTTTATTATAGCAAAATTAAAAAAAAATAAAACAAAATGTATATTCAAACAATATGTATTTTAATTTCCAATAAAATTAATGTTCTTAAATTATGTTCAGCTATGTTTTGCTGGATTTTAGAATTTTCGAAAATTCCACCTTTTACTAGTAAGCACATATCAGTCCTGTGGTGAACACCCTGTATTTTGGAAACGAAGGCCTTGCGGACCCATATTTGTATAGACTTTGATGTTTATTTTTGGACCCTGACTACGTACCGGAAGTATTGACATTTCCTCATGAATCACCCTATATATATATATATATATATATATATATATATATATATATATATATATATATATATATATATATATATATATATATATATATATATATATATATATATATATATATAATTGAAGTGTTTAATAAAAAAGGTAATACAAGTTTATTAAATCTACATAAAAATTATTGGATATAAAGAACAATATCTATTTTATGGTCCATATCTTCTTTTATGTCCTCCTCAGATATTTGAAGATTGTTTGCATTTCCATAATTTACTTTTACGCACTCTTTTTACAAACAAAAATGTAACATTTATTTTCTAATTTCCTGCACTTACAATTTGCTTAAGAGACTGTCTGGCTAGTTAGTAGGAATAAACATAAGGCAATTTTTCTTAGACTTTCAACCATATTAAAGGGGATTTAATTTAACTCCTTTTTATTAAAATACCATTATAACATACTTTTTAAATAAAAATACATTTTGTTTATTAAAAAAAATAATCTCATATAAAAGAAAAAGCGGCAAAAATTAAAAAAAACATGTAAAATTATAAACATCATATCTCTGTCTTGTGTTATTTTGAAAAAAAAAAGGTTTTTTTAACGTTGGAATGTGATATTCCGATAATATTTATTCTCTACATAAAAGCTTCTTACACATTTTTGCTAAAAATATATAGATTTCAAGATAATTTGGAAATTTAAAACAGTTACAAATTGACCCCATTCTAAAAAACGAAAGCTTGAACCTAATGGCATTTTGTAATTTTTTCATATTTAGACACCGAAAAACCATAATTAATCCCAAAATTGCCGCCTTGACGTTGAGAAATATGCCATTTTTTTCGCGAAATATTAACAGTGCTGTATCGCGGTGAAAGGATGTTATACCCACTCACTTTAAACCTACCTAAGGTATATGAACCTGGCTTTACCATTGTCTTAGTAGCATGAAAGTTATATGTAAACCAATACCGCTATAATACCGAGTCGCAGACAATTTGACCTTTAAATAATTTTATTTAAACATAAGCTCTGTTTGATATTCAGAAACTGTACACTATTTTTCACTTTTTGTAAGTAAAGCGCTAATTTTACTACCTCGAGAGCTAGTGCAGTTAAATGAGAACTAGTTTACATCAGAATCCAATAACAAACGCCTAGTTCTAAATTACACTCTTGATAACAAACGCTTAACTTAAAATAAAAATATTGTACACTGTTAGTGAATAACGAACAGAGCCAGTGCCAGTGCCAATGCATTTTTTCTAATATTTTTAATCGTTTTTACTTGATGACAGTGATCAGCATAATGCTGGACATACATTACAGATCCTCATTTCTCTAACTTACCATCAACAAAATATTATCTAAAAATCATGACCAACAAATATTTAATATCTTGCCCTATAAACAAAAAGAAGAAAAAATTAAATTTAAATTTAAACCACTATAGAATATTTTGGTCAAACCTTTTATCTTTAATCAAATTATTACTGCTATTTTAACAAATAATTAAAATAATCAAGCAATTTATGTATAGCATTTATATTAAAAATATTTACAATTTCTTCCAAAATAATATAAATCAAATAATAAAATCGGGCGTACTGTTTTTTGTTATTTATCGTCTGCCAATTCAAAAAAGTCCTAATTACAAATTAAGAATCATAATGTTACCTTAATAATTAAAAATCATCACAATATAAACTTTTGAATGTCTCAAAGAACAGTTTCTGCAGAATTACACATTTTTACAATTTTATTTACTTTAAACGGATTCTAAAGAGGCCATAAAGATTTTTCTAAATAATATTTTACTTACAACAGGAAATATTAAACAAAATACTCCTTAGTTTTTATATTGAAGTATAAAGGATTACAAGGTATAATAATTTAATAAATAGAAGTAACAGTGTGGTATACATTTATGATTTAAGTAACATACTATATTTACGACCCTGACGGGGTGCCGTTAACTTAAAAATGCCAAATTAAAAAAAGGAAATTCAAAATAATATTTTGACATTATTTATTGTTTGTTTGAGACACATATATGAGATTTAATATGTAGATATATTAAAATCTCAAAGAACGTTTAAAACTTTGTATGTGGTTGGTTTTAAATATTATTATTATATATATATATATATATATATATATATATATTATATATATATATATATATATATATATATATATATATATATATATATATATTTAATATTTATTTATTTATTTAAATTAGTTATGCTTAAAATTTTATAAAGAATGTAAAACCGATCACAGAGTTTTAAACGTTTTTTACGATTTAAAATATAATTTATGTGTCGCAAATCATAAACCCCCTATCTTAATGCATGTAAAAAAATACTTTCCGGATTACTGAGAAGTAGACTAGAAGTGCATTAATACAATATATACATACCTATGTGTTTATGTACATATTAAAATTGTTTCATTAGCTGTTTAGATATTTAACAACAAACTTAAAGTTTTCTTTTAAGCATTGTTGTGCACTCTGCTACACACTAAATATTACGGAATATTACGCGACTACTGACGCAGGCTAACTGAATGAGTTAACAATGAACGCAGGGTTAACAACACTGCGTTCAAATTATAGTAGATTAGAAAAAATAATAGTTTAATTCAATTTTATCGCACTAAATAATGGTGAAATGTTTATTTTTTTTTATGAAACTGTTGACAGTTTAATGTAAAATCAAGAGATTATTAAAAACATGAATACTGACCCATGATATTTCACTACTTCCCTCAGCAAACTTTGTGAGTGTTCAGTAGTTTACATATGTTTACACACATTAGTTGAAGTAATTGATGTGTTGTACGCTAGGGGCGCTATATTGAAATGTACTCTACTCCCTACTGTTTAGAATCAACAGCCATTTCGGCGCCAAATGACAAACGTTTTGAAATTAATTACGAAATATTTGTTTCTTTCGGTCCAAAAATATGGTTTATAAAAATACTAGTAGATTTAAGGATTATGGTAAAAGTATCATAGTACGGTTGCTAACCCTGAGTAAAAATCCCCAAACTTGTCCGGATTAAAGAGACTGTACTGTATATTTAAATAATTAAATACCTTCACTGTCAGTACTCTAAAAATTTATGATTTTAGACGACATTTTTCTAATTGGAATTGAATTAGCGGCAGTCAACAAGGGCCGAATATTTAGTATGTTTGTTACTTATATAAGGGAAAAAACGAAATCACCAATTTACAAATTAATAGGTTATATTCTCAGATAAGTTTACCTATTTCTTAAATTTAAAAAAAAAACTTATTTACTTTATGCGACGTTTGAATCCGTTTAATCTAAAGAAACATGATCTCTGAGCAGAATATGACTTGATCACTAACGCGAGTGTGTGGGGCAATACGCCTTAAAGTTTTGCTCATCAAACTGCCAATGGTTTTTTCGCGCACAGCATAAATGTGACGTGCTCAAACAGCCTCGTTTGAGACATGAAATATTAGCCCCTTTTAAAAAACATCCCGAACACGAAATATTACAACAAGTCCACACTGCTTCTTCCAAACCTGCTATTTTAGGTCCCACCAGGTATATACCGGAACTCCAAACGAGACAGTCTTCATGTGCCCATACCTCGTAAGTGTTGTTGCCTGTATCCGTTATACCCAAAAAGGTATCGGCTGGGTCTGTTGCAGATTCAGATTTTCTTTTGGCCTTTTTACCAGACTTGTTTGATGTTAAAGCTGCTTCGTCTATGACTTTACCAATTTTTTTGCTTTTGAATTGCCTGAAAAAAGTTAATAAAATTTAAAATATAAATAAATACCCAGATAAAATTAGGATTTTTTTTTATATAACAAACTAGCTAGCAAAGTAATTGTTTGTAAGTGTACATTTTATTTGGTTTTTTTACTGTATTAATAAAAAAATAAAAACACATTTTTTTACTTTTTAATCATGCTACAGATTTCAGTTCACATTGGATACCATTAGGAATATTAGTTTTTTAAATGCAACAACTTTTATTAGAATATAATATTGTACAAGACTTGAAAACAATATGTTTCACTCGAATGTGAAAATTGCTTTTCAAACAAGTTGCACTTTATACTTTTTTTACGACTGAACTTTTTAGTACTTTGGAGTACCATTAAAGTAAATTATTTACATTATGTTAAATCGAAATTATACGTTATATTAATAAAAAATGGAAAACAAATGAACAGTAACCCGGCAACCGAAAATCATCGCCTCCTCGATCCAGGTATACTGAATGTTTGTTGGCGTTTTAAAGCTTCCCTTTACAGCGGAAACATAGGAGTATGAATAAAATATCAAGTAGGCCATAGGCACTCAGAACCGTGCGGAAACATGTTACACAGGTGCATGAAATTAGTCACTTTCAGGCCTTGTTTTTCATGTGTTTATTGTGGTTTTCATAGCAGTCATACGAAAACATATTTTTCTAATAAATCAAAGCACATGTCTAGTTTTACGCGAGAGTAGGGAAGTTGATTCTTATTGAACCATTAAACATACCTATTTTTGTAAAATAAAATATTCTAGGAGTGTTCAAAAAAGTTTTGAATTTATTTATTTTTTATGAACAGATAGTTTTAACAATTTATTCATATAAACATACAACAGGAAAAAAATTGTTATGTCAGTGTTATTTAATGGATTTAGTAGACAACTTGTCAAAATCTGACATTTCATTAAACATTCAAAGTATTAATCACGCTTTCTGCAACCGGGTATTAGTGTTGTTGAAAATATTAAATATTTTGCTGTAAACATTTAAAGATTGGTTTATTTTTCTTTAACACCAAACCCGTAGCTTATATCAATAAGCCAGGCCGTTATATTAACAGGTCCATATCATAAAAACTACTGAATCGATTTTGATGAAATCTCTACTTTTGCCTAAGATAAGGTAAATATAAGCCAATAAAAAAAGAATGTTCAAAATATGCTTATTACGTTCTGAAAAATCCGTTTGCAAACATACATACATACACCTACACAATTTTGTATATTTGTTTGAAGGCTCTAATGCATTATCATTACTTTGCTTTTTAAAAATATTTAAATCTTATGAAATCTTATCATATCATTTAAAAATAGTACCCTTTTTAGTCCGGGAAGCCACCGCAAAAAAAAACCAAGCCTATAAGAGAACCGCATGAAATAATTTTTTTCTATATTACTATGAATAATAGTCAATTCAAAGCATGCACTGCTGCCTCAGCTTAGAGGGTTCAAATTGCATTTTTTTACCCTAAAAAAGAATCTTGAAAAATCGTTTTTTTTTTAATATAACTCGAAAACTATTAATTTTAGGAAAAAAGTATATAATCAAAATTGACGGTCTAATAAAACTTCGTCAGTTTTTTTATATAAATTTTTTGTAGCCCTTTAGTTTTTGAGATATTAACGATTTAAATTTAGAATAAAAACGCAAATATCTTAAAAACTAAAAGAGTTACAAAAAAATGTAATACACAAAAAATATGTCTTTTAATAAAATAAGTATTAAAGGTGATATAAGCAAAAAAGTGATGATGATTTTGGCCCTTAAATATTTTGCTTATAACAATATTTTTTTGGCACAAGTAAGTATACCAGCACCTTCTTATAGGCTTAAGTCATTCTTATTTAAATTATGGTATTTACCCATTTATTTACTACTTTAAGATATTGTTACGGACTTTAGTTAGTGTTTAGTTAATAGAATGTAAAAGGTTAGAAATATTTTATTTAGGTTAATAATTTATTTAAAATAGGTTACCTTATTATCCTGAGGGCGCTAGAGACATCCATTTTACACTTTTCTTACATCCTGTAGTAAAAGAATTTTTTCAGCTAATTCTAAACTTTTCCAGACTTCTCCATTCTTTTCCACTTTACTATAAAAAGCGCGAAGGGCCAGTTTATTTTTGACTTTCGAAGAGAACAGAAGTTGCCAGATAGTTAAAGGTTAAACAGTTGTCATAATTACCCCTGGTTGAATTTTTGTTTCCATAGAAACGTTTGTGAACCTGATTTGCAATAAAAAGGTGTAAAACCAGGATCCGTGATTTTATACGGGGTGTCACGGAACAATATTATTAAATTAAAGTTTAAACAATAATTTAACTGAAAAAAAAACTATAAAAACATGTTTTCATGTTAAAAATATCATTTAAATTTCCTCAAGATCATTCTGAACGAGTAACTGTCTTTATAAATTAATAATATTATTTATTTAAATCGATAATAAAAATATTGAGAAACGAATGAACAATGAACTATACACATAGAAGCATAGAAGATCGAGAAGTGTTAAGCGTCCTGCCAGGTATTTAACACCCAGATAAAGGAGGCACTTATTTTTTTTTCAATTAAATAAAATTTAAATTTTATTTTAGTTTAAGTTTCAAGTGGATAGGTATGGGTACCATTATTGGACCAAAAAAATATAAATAAATATCCGTGCCACTAGGTTATCCCCCATTGCCTCAAGGCACATGTGTATTAGTTTGCTTCATTCAATAAATAGAACATTTTGAATTAATTTTTAAATGGATCGGAGCTGGTATACTTACTTGTGCCAATAAAATATTGTTATTAGCGAAATTTTTAATGACCAAAATCACTTTTTTGCTTATATCTCCTTTATTACTTATTTTATTAAAAATGGTTATATAACTATTTTTATGGAGCTAACTCAAAATGCATATTTTTTGCCTATTACATTTTTTTGTTACTTTTTAAGTTTTTAAGATATTTAAGTTTTTCTTTTAAATTTAAATCGTTAATATTTTAAAAAACTAAAAGGGCTGACGTAGTTTTATAAGACTATTAATTTTAACTATATACCATTCTTTCCTAAAATCAGTAGTTTTCGAGTTATATTAAAAAAAAACTATTTTTCACAATTTTTTTTTAAGGTAAAAAAAATGTAATTCAGATCCGCAGAGCTGAGGCAGCAGTGCGGCTTTGAATTGACTATAGTTCATAGTAATATAAAAAAGTTTCATGCGGTTCTTTTATAGACTTGCTTTTTTGCGATGGCCTCCCGGACTATTTCTAAATGAATTAAATTTTGAAAAACTTACCTATCAAAGGGGTCATCCAACCTTCTTTCAAATTCTGGGCAATTTGTAGTGATAACATATGGACCAAAGAGGTCACCGGGAGGTGGAACCTCACTGATAAGACTGGGTCCTGTGAACAAACAGTACAGTTTAAAGCAACTTATGAAATTTATAATATATAATTTTATAAAAAGGGTACTAACAAGGTTATGTACTGAGTATTTTCTAGCCCTTGGTTGACATAATGGCGTGTAAATTTTTTTATGTCACCATATTTTATTTTTGGTTCGGGGTAAAGAATATGTAATACTTCATAACCAATATGGATTTGCTAAAAGCTGAATATTTTAATTTCGTTTAATGTATACTAGTATTTCTTCTCTTAATACCAAGAATTCGTCAGCTTGCACCCATCTTAACCCGCCTCTTTCGAATCTCTTAATCCATGTGCATTTTTTTGTAGTGCTGAAAAGCTGCATGTGTGCAACTTATCGCCAAAAAGGGATCTAAAACTCTTCATTCTAATTATAGACCTATATCTTTTCTCTAAGTTGTATCTAACAGCACCTTTTTCTTGGTGAATCCCATATTGTTGGCCGGGTCTGGCATGATGCGCTCCTAAACATATTTCCATTCCATGGTCTTTTACCTAAACTTTGTTCCTGGCTCTCCAGTTTCTTTCTAATCGACGTATATCAGTTATTGTAGATGCTCCTTCTTTAATTCATATACTTATGAGAAAAATACTAAAGAATCTTGTAATGTCTCTTTAGAAGTATTTAATGCGTACTTTGTAAATGTTGCCAATAAGGTACTAAGCGAGCTTCCACCTGCTACTGCAGACCCACTAGATTATGTCAGAGGAATGGAGGAGAGACCGGAGCACTTCATTTTACTGGGGTCCCATTTAACTATTTACGAATTATAGGAACTCTAAAGATCTGTAAGTCACGAAATATATATATATATATATATATATATATATATATATATATATATATATATATATATATATATATATATATATATATATATATATATATATATATATATATATACATATTGAACAAAAACAGCAGGTGCAGGCTCAGGCAAGTAAATGGTTTGTGGCGAATCAGCTAGCACTAAACGTCACAAAAACCGAAACAATGGTATCCTCCCTTAGATATCTTGACGACATCCTAATGAACCCGACATCAGTCAAATTTTTGGAAGTTTAACTGGAGCCAAAACAAGCATGGTGTGAACACGGGGAACTGCTTGCCAAGTTTCTGACTAGAGTCATGTATTTACTGCGCCAACGTTCGCAGAGAGCACTAAGAATTTTTAGACTTCAGCGAAGGGCTGTGCGTTTTATTGCTATGCTTGGATAGCGTGATGACGCCAGGGGGCTTTTAAGGGTAAACGAATTCTGACACTGCCTGCGACTTATGCACTGGGAAGTATCCCTTATATCCGAAGACATATAGACCAATATGAAACACACACTGACATCCATAGCTATAGAACACATAGCAAAAATAACATATATCCTACCAACACTCGGTTGACAAGGTCACAAACTGGAGTAAATTATTTTGGTGTAAGGTACTTTAACAAACTGGACGAATCAGAAAGGATGTTGCCTCTACCTAAAGTCAAATCTAGGCTCAAGGAGTATTTTCTGGTAATAGCTTCTTTTTCTTTGGATGAGATCGACAGAACTATTTCCGGCTGTTCAGCTGCATTGTAACTTGTAATACTTTGTTCTTGATGCCTTCGTTTTGTTTGTTTTTTAACTATTGTTTCCCTTGTTTTTTACGTCCGACAATTTATGTACCATGTATTTTGAATTTTATTTTTACTTTTGCTAGATTTATGTTATATTTATATATTTTATTTTATTTTGACTTATGTAATTAAATTGTATAATTTATTGACATCAATAAAAAATATATCCTATCTATCTTCCAACTTCTGCCATGATAATGCTAATGTACTCCAAGGCTATACCAGCACCAACTCTATTTCTTCTTCAGATCAACGATCTTCTCTGTTTCACAATCAATCCCATCCATGTTTTCCTGTCGATAGTTCTCTTCACTCAATATTTTGTTTTCAAACCGGTCTCTAAATCCTATTTGAACAACCAACTCAGAGTAATGCAAAAATCCCTTTCAGATGACCTTAAATTGATAATAGCATATTCCGACAGTTTGGTGGCATGGACCGCAAGCAAGTGCTATAAGTTACATGAATGTAAAAAATGCTTTTTAATCGAGTTGCACATTATACTCTTTCTACGACTGCACTAGTTTAGTACTTTCGAGTACCATTAAAGTAAATTGTTCACACTACCTTAAATCATAATTATACGTTATTTTAATAAAAAAATTAAATCAAATAACGGTAACCCGGCACCCGAAAACCATCGCCTCCTCGATCCAGGTTTACTGAACGTTGTTGGCTCCTTTTACAGCGTAGATATCGGTGTATAAATAGTATATCAAGTAGGCCATATATTTCACAGCGAAAATATTTCACACAGGTGTATGAAATTAGTCACATTCAGGCCTTGTTTCCCGTGTGTTTATTGGTGTTTTTATAACAGTCGCTAACGAAAACGATATTTTAACCATGTGGGTGTAATTTTGATAATACCCTTAACTAACACACAATATATCCATAGCAGCTTCAAAAAAGGTGGCATTCTTCTTTTAAGCCAGAAAGTACTTCTTGCCATCTAATCTGTATATTCTGTAAAAAATTATTACGTTGTATGCAAAAATGACTATTGTAATAAATTTAAAGAATCCTGTGGATTTTATTTAAAAATTATTTTAAACTTCATACCATAGTATTTAAAGTTTTTTTACCTGTAAGTTCACTCGCATGAGGTCCTCTTTTGCAAAACGCACATATCCAACTTGTATCTTTCCTTTCAGCATCGTACTTGTTACTAAGTGTGCTACAATGTAAGCCTTTCGAGCGTACTTTGTGCCTAAAAAAGAAAATTAATTTCAATAATATATAAAAATTATAATACGAGGTTCAACGCAATTCTTAGGGTGGAGAAATCTGTTACAGATACCTAAAATATTCATTATCTTTACAAAATTAAAGGTACGTTGGACATGAATACAGTATTTTAAAAACCGACTTAATATATATTTTTATTTACAAATTCTATTTAACTTATTTGGATGACTATCTCCCGACATGAACTTGAAATTTAAAGGTTTGCGTTTACGACCAATGGCAGTTTTTTTTTTTCATTTTTACTAATAGAGTTTATGTGCTTCTAGTAGTACATAAACTTGTTTTTATATCTACATCCTAGAGATTTTTTAACCACCTCTGAATGTCTGAAGCCATCAAAGTAAATGAGAAGACATAGGCTAAACGCAGACAACCAGTGAACTGGTGTTGCATTGTTTTTTTTTACTAAATACTAAACCGGGCCACACAAAGGACCATGCACACTTTAAATGGATTTCTGGCGACCGGTGAAAATGAACCAAATTTTAATATGTTATTAAGGACCTCAAAAGAAGCAATTTTAATCATTGCACCAAAACTCTAAACCTACAGAATGAGCTGCTAGAGCTAGGTATAATTTGTCTTGCTAATTAAAAAAAAATGGTTTGCTAAGTATTACCTGTATTTAAATAGTAATGAATACGAATACTTTTACATTTTTTTTTTGTATATTAATTTGTTTAACTTACAAAGTGCTATAAGCTAAAATAAAAATACAGGGTAAGCCAAAAAATAATATTCCAAATTCTAAATAATATTTTTATTCATACAAGATCTTTAATTTAAGTTATATAACTTTCTTGTTTAAATCCATAACTTTGGAGTTATAATAAAAAAATCAAATTTTTAAGACTTTTTTAAGCTATAACTCAAGTTTTATTGCTTTATGATTTTCTCAATCAAAAATTTTTGTATAACTTTTTTTAAAAATATAATAACCTTCATTTTTGGTTATATACCATTTTTCCATAGCTGTTACAGCTTTCGAGATATTAAGGATTGTGTAAATCACCACATGCAATTAATGATTATCTCTATAGTGATGTCATCTATACATTTATTTATAAAATATTTTGTTTCTTTAAAATACTAATATACAGAACCCCGCATATACTGATTCAGTTGCCTTAGTGGCCGTTTTACTATGTCAAGAATTTGATTATAAATATTCAGTAATGTTTTTCGTTTATCTTCGGTCATATCTTTGCTTTTTAAGGTACTTCCTATGCTAAAATAAATAATTCCATCTTTTTAAAATCACTTTGTTTTATTTTAAACGTTTATTTTTGTAATCCATTAAAATAGTCAAATTGCTTAAATTTATTTCCATTTATCAAGTTAAAAGTACTTTTAAAATAGCTATAATTTAATTTTTCTGTATTGCATTTATGGTACCCTTTTATAATTTACAGTTGAAAGATTATTTAAAATTCCTACATGTGTACAGTTATTTTGACTTAATTTCCTATTTTCTAACAGTAATATTACAGATTACTTATTTAGAATACCTATTAATATTTTTTATATGGCGTTAAAGAATTGGTTCTCTAATTTACCCTTTTTTTATTTTACCCAATAGCACTTTATAAGTAAAATAAGTTAATATTTACAGTAAATATAAAAAGTTTTAGTATTATTTACTATTTAAATACAGGTAATACTTAGCAAACAATTATTATTTAAATTCGCAAGACACAAATTATACCTAGCTCTAGCAGCTAACCCTGTAGGTTTAGATTTTTTGCGCAATGATAAAAATTGTTTCTTTCAAAGACTAATAACTTATTAAAATTTAGTTAAATTTCACCGGTCGCCAAAAACCCATTTGTGCATGGTCGTTTATTGTATATCTTTGCGTGATCGCTCTTTGTGTGCTTAGATCTGGACGTACTTAATAAATTTAGTTTAACGAGAAACACGAGACGTAAAGTGTGTTCAACAATATAGTGCCTACAATAAAAGGGGACTGATGGTGATAATAAACTTCTTAGGTAAAAATATCTCAGGTATTGGCAAGTTTGGGTAAAGAATGCAGGTCAGGATTAAATTTGCAAAAATAATTTTTTAATAGAATCGCATATTAAAGGATATTCACAATAAAATTTAATAAAAATTTTAATATAAATTAAATTTACATTAAAATAAAATTTAGTTCAGTTTCACTGTCAGTGTCGTCTACATTATAACAATAAATTATTATTTTATAATAACATTTAAATATCGATATAAAATTTAAATACATATAATAAATTTTGTCAATTAAAATTAAAGCTATAAGGAATATAATATGTTAGTTCAATTTCATATATTTTCAATATATCAATTCAGTTTCACTATCACTATCGTCGTCTACATTAATTATAAGGGGTTCTATGTTAGTATGAAATGCCCTGTATGAATCCTCCACTTTTATAACATGGTTTATTGTTCTTTTCCAACAATCAGCGTCTGGGTCATCTATATTTTGCCGGATTAATGCAATTACAGAAGGACATAATGTAGGTGTAGTATTTTGGGTCCGGACTTTGTTCTTTAGTTTTCTCCACATATGCTCAATCGGGTTGAATACGCAGTAGTAAGGAGGAAGACGAAGAACTGTATGTCCTTTGGATGCTGCAATTGTGTCACATACATATGTCTTCTGTATGTTAAATGCCCTTAGAACCTCTAAAAGCTGCGTTTTTTATATCCTTCTTCAAAGTAGATGTTGTTTTGGAGCATAAATTCCTGGATTTCCGCTTCTGTATTTGAAGAGCCTGGAACCTTCTTCAATTGGCGACTATGGTAACTGGCATTGTCCATAACTATGACACTATGCGGGGGAATATTTGGCAGTAAAGTGTTTTCGAACCAATCTTCGAACAATTCGGCTGTAGTATCTTGGTGGTAATCCAACGACGAATCTTGAATGTTCTTCGCCGAAAGTCCCAAACTGTTTGGAATCCAACCATCTTCTGATCCAGCATGAATAATCGTGATCCGTTTTCCTTTGTTCGATGGAGCTTTTGATTGGCATCGCACTGTTCCATCGGTCCATCCTTTTGCCGGCGTATCGTGGGTATCATACCAGGTCTCATCCAAATAGATTATTGGTCTTTGTAGAGACCTGTAATCACTTATGGCAGTCAAATATTCAAAACGCCATTGCCTAATCCGTTGGGATTCCATAATAACTTGCCTTTTGTCAATTTTGCAGTATTTGAAACCTAGTTTGGATAAAAGTGTCCATAGGTTTCCAATTGATATCCTTATCTCAGTGGAGCTCCTTAGTCTTGTTTGCAATGATCTGATAGTAGGCACCAAGTTTTCTTCGTACATACAGTAGATAGTTCTTCTTATCAAATCTTTATCACCGTCATCAGTGGTTCTGGAAACACCACTATCGTTTCGTTTTCGTCTCGGATGAATTGGCCTCGAAATGTGAACTCTCACTGATGATTCCGGTATCCCTGTCAAATCGCTGGTTTCTCTTACAGCAGAAGTAAAAGCCCAACCCCTTTGGACCAGCTTCTGATGAACATGTCTGACGATTTCTTTGGCATCAAGGGATAAAACTCGTCGTCGAACAGGAACAGTAACACAGGGCGCCGCTGTTGCAGTTTCCCAAGGACGAAACATTTTTCACAAAAATTATTAAACAGCACAGACTAACTCTCACTACGGGAACACAAATATAAATGATTATACTCAACCCAAATTATACAAATACAACGGCGGGCGTAATTTCGGCCGGTAATCCCCTCGCCTACCTGGCCAAAGCAAAGGGACCATCTAATGACATAGGTAATTTCGGCCGAGGGTAATGTTTATGGTAGGATTACCTAGAGACGTATTAAAGAGTGGTGGAGTGCGTTGGAGGTGCATCAAGAAAAATTTAAAGTGTTTAGCTAAATTGTATACTGTTGGTGCCGAATTTACAGTAACCAGGAGTAAGTTAACTCACAATCATGAACCAGATCAACGTTCTGGTTAGTTTTTAGCTATAGTTTCTAAGTGTATAATAGTATGCAAGTACCTATATTTTAGTTGTATACATACATTACGTTCTGCTTTTCTCTACAGCATTTGTCTTTGATTCTGGATTAATAAAAAAACTTGTACCATTTATAGGACATATTTTATTTGGTAATTATTCCGTATCGCTGTTTCGGCTGTTTTAAAAGATTTTTAAAAATTTCTTTTACAGGCTACTTATTTGGATACCATATAATATTAATCCGGTGGGGAAGCTCCAAAAATATGTTTCAATATTTTTTTTATTAAAAAGCTGCCCTAACTAACCAGAACTAACCATGACCGCCCATTCTGACCCTACGGAAATCGGCCAGAAAGGGCGGTCATGGTTAGTTCTGGTTAGTTAGGGCAGCTTTTATTTTTCTTATTTAAATTTTAATGTCAAAATGCGGGGACGTATTAGAAAAGACCCCGATTTGGCAGCTTTTTATTTTTCTTATTTATATTTTAATGTGAAAATGCGGGGACGTATTAGAAAAGACCCCGATTTGGCAACACTGCACACTAGAAGTTGCTTGTCATCAAGTGGAGTTTTCGCATTATATGAAGAAAATCAATGGTGATTTTAAATTTTAAAATAAAAAAAACAAAATATTCAAACATGTTCTTGAAGCTCCCCCACCGGATTATTATTATATGGTATCCACATAAGTAGCCTGTAAAAGAAATTTTTAAAAATCTTGCAAAACAGCCGAAACAGCGATACGGAATAATTACCTTTTATTTTACCTGCTCCTTTCGGCCGAAAATACTTATCCAAATACAAGAACCGATCCTGTATGCAAATTTTGACCATAAACAATAAACCGTGACAGACGATCGCAATAAAAGTGGTTTATTACCATCAGTCCCCTTTTATTGTAGGCACTATATTGTTGAACACACTTTACAAAATGGACCGTATTACATAATATACAGAGTGTTTATTTTAAAAAATAGTGTTGAATGCGCACTATTTATAAAGTGGTGACAATTTTCGCTGAACTTTAATGCTGAGCATATTTACTATACTTACCTATATTCACTATCATCGTGAAATTTCTTGCTTTTTAAAGGTTTTCTTTCACCGTCTTCATCTCCTGTAAGCGGTGTATTTACAACACTAACAGATAAGGGAGAATCTCGGGGACCTCTAATTTGCACAAAGGGACCCTTAGATTTATTTGAACTAGCATTACTACCTGAATCATAAGCATATACATCCTGAAAAAAAAACGTTTATTGTACTATTTTCTAATGGTATAATTTTTCGTGTTAAGTTTTTGAAATGGGCGTGGCATTAGAAACTTACTTTCTAAGTTTCGGCAGTCCCAAGAATGAAACTCCGTAAGTCGCACAATGAAATCCACAAAACCCGCGAAAAAATTACTCTCGATACTTTTTTGCCATAAAGCATGTTTGTCAAGTACCTTCTTGTTTCATTTACTTAAAAGTAAGTTGGAATTAAAATATACCTAATTTATTCTTAAAAGTATATTAAATTAAGCTCTCCTATTGTATTTTAAAATGTGAATAATAATTTTTTTATATTTATTGCTATAACGCATTACAAAGAAAAGTAATGATGTTAAGACATTATTTTATTTTTGGACAGTTACTAATGAAGCCGCTACGCAACATGACAACAGTTCTTCGATCGAGCGTAGAAGTGGTAGTGCCTGTCCCTTGACAGATGATATATACAGGATGGTGCGATTTCGATTGTTTTAACAGGAAACTCGTATTTCCTGACCAGATGGAAAAAAATTGACATTGGTGTCTTGAGCTCGATTTTCGAAATTAGATGAATGGTGAAAACCGCATCCCTATCGGTATCCGAGATATAGGGCGTTTTTCATTTTTTGGCCATTTTGAAAAAAATTCGTAAGTCCGTCATTTTTGAAAACTTCCCACAACGGTGTAAACATTCTTGATGCACTTTTTTGAGTGGAATCCATTGGACTACTCAGATTTTCAAAATTATTTCTAGTTTCGTTGAAAATATATAAAGCTTAGTTTTTTTAAATATAAATCATAGTTGGCCATGATCTCGAAAAATTGCTCATTTTTTGCTCTTTCCAATGATATATTATTATTCATACTTATCTTTGAAATTGAGCGAAATATTTCAGTTTTTTAATTTTTGCTATAGTAGGCCATGGAAAAAAATCGGCACTTGTCAAATCAGGTAAATAATTTATCATTTCTCTCAGTAACTGATTGGAACTTTGTTTTATTTGAGAGGATTGCAAAAATGTATGAAAATTACGAGAAAGTTGACATGTTAAAGTGCTATTTCCTGTCTGGTGCAAATTCCGAGGCCGCAAGTGAATTATATTTGAATATATTTCCTGAACGTCGTCATCCAGATAAAAGACTCTTTCAAGTTCTGAAATCAAATTTAACAAACTACGGAAGTTTCAAGAAGCCGAGGCCAAGAACGTATGCAGTTGATGATGAAAGTTAAATTCAGGAACTAAATATATTAGGTGAGGTTTTAGACCATCCTAACACGTCTCATCGATCGGTAGCTGAGGTAACAGGTGTTGAGAAAACTAAAGTTTTAAAAACCCTTAAAAAGCACAAATTTAAACCGTACAGAGTAAGAAAAGTTCATCATCTTCAGAATGGGGATTTCCAAAGAAGGGTTACATTTTGTGAGTGGTATGTGAATCAGTGCAGATTGAACAATAACTTCCATATGAACGTTATCTGGACAGATGAAAGCCAAATAGATACTTCAGGGATATATAATAGGTATAATTCATATTATTGGGCTACAGAAAACCCACATGTTATAGTGCAAACATATGTTGCACCATTTTTGGAAGATTTGCCATTAGCGCAGGCTCGAAATATCCATTATCAGCAAAATGGTTGCCCTCCGCATTACGCACGAATTACAACTGATTTTTTGAATCGAGAATTTCAAGATAAATGGATTGGTACTAGAGGATCTATACTATGGCCTGCTAGGTCATCATCGCAATAGTAGAGCTTTAAAATGCATTTTTTAAGTGTGAAAAACATTCTTAAGCAGGATGCGTATCGCGTAGCAGGTCTTATAGAGTTTGTAAAGTAAGTGAGCGAACAAAATGTGTTCCTGATTTGTGGCAAAAGATTTATTTAAGTATACGTCAAAACAATTTGTTATTATTATATTAATATATTAATTATTATTATAAATAAAAATGTTAGTTTGTGCAATCAATGTGACTATATTAAAACAATAAGGCAGAAAAAGAAAGTTTTGATAAACTTTTCACAAGTTTTTGAACCTCACCAAATATTACTTTCACTTTTACTACTTGCGTGTTTGACATCGACAGCAGAATGACTAAAAGGTGACAATGTGTTTTTAAAGGGATTTAAAAATCTAACATAAAAAGGTTAATGGGGGGTGTATTATTTGTACTTATAATTTTTATTTAATTTATTTTCTCACAAGGATTTTGCGGTTTTAATATATTTATTAAAAAAATTTCATAACATCCTATGTTTACAGTAATTTTTAAAGACCAAAAAACAAATAATTTCAGAGGAATAACGTTAATTTCGTTTCCTGTGAACAAACAAAAAAAAATAAATAGAATTTACTGTGACGAGTTGGCAGAAATACCTTGCCATTATTTCTTCTATGTCCAAATTATATACTAATATTTTACATGTACTTACTAACCTTGACAACATCGGCATTTAAGGTTTTGGTTGGGGTTTTATTTGAGGTAACTGGAACTGGCGCTTTTTTTGGAGATTTGTAGGAGGTATTAGCTGCAGGCGATCGAGATGGTTTTTTCGTCGTTAAGCTGCCTCCTTTTGTTTTTATAAGCCTACAATATAAAAATATGGCTAAATATAATATGTTCTTTTTTTAAATTTAAATATTAGGACTATATTTTCAAACAAAAAATATAGCAGAAGGTTTAAAGTGAGAAAAAAGTGTTTACGGTAAATTAATTCCCTATCATTACTGTTATTTTTTGTCAAAAAAATCCAAAAACAGTCTATCCAATAAATAACCAGAACAAACCTAACAAAAAAAGAATAGTTACGTTTGGCATCCAGAATTTAAAAAATTGTCATTTAGAGATAAATTTGTTTCATCATTTGGAAAGAAAAGTTTAACGATGTGGTTCGCCAAAATTTGCCTAAAAAAGTGTTTTTAGAACAAACCATGACAAGTTAAAGAGTCTGGGACTATTGTATCAATGTATTGTACTATACTGATGTACCGAAAAATGTTATATAGAGTCTGAAATAAGTAATGAAAAAATGGATATGATAAAATCGGCAATATGTTTTGTGTAAGAGCTGCAAGTAAGGTTTAAATTTATAAAATGCAAAATATTTTGAAATTAATAATTTTATATATTATGTAAGAATTATTAATATATAAATAATTTATATTTAGATTTTTTGAGTCAAGACGAGCTCTGTGTGCTTATTACACTTAAAATATTTTTTCTACTTCCACTAGTACATTTGTTATTTTCTTTACAGTGTATAGAATGAATATAGGCAATTGTAGTCAAGTGAACGGATATGATTTCATATCTAGACACGTGTGGATATGAATTCCACCAATCATAGGTATGTATGGCTAGCATTATCTAGCAACCTTGCTTTTTTTATTTAAAAACTTTAGTTCGTCAATGGGGTCATTCGGGATCTGTAAGTAGTTTATTCGCGTCTATGTAAAAAACTTTTAAGTTAAGATAAAAATGAGTGATTTCTAAGACCCCGGAACCGGAACCCCGATAAATATTCGTTTGACAGCCAAAGAAACTTGTGAAACGCTAATATCCGTGAAATGGAAAGAGAGCATGAACTTACCTAAACAAAACTTATGGACTGAACATTGGCAAATAAAGTAAAACATATTTCAGAATAAGTTTTTATGGCTTACATAAAAAAATTATCTCAAGAAATAAGACCGACAACCCTTTGGACAACATATTCCATGTTAAGAACAATGTTAAATATCAAACATAACACTGATATTTCAATCAATTGTAAATTGTGGTCGTTCTTAAAACTACAATCCAGCAGGTACAACGCAAATTAAAACTTATCTTACGGGAAGCCCCGAATCGAGAGTTTTTATTCACAAAAGTAAGAATAACTATGAAAGTATTAACATAAAACCCATTTTATCCAAAATACATATTAATTACCATGTCATTGTGCCATTTTTATTACTCGCTAAAGCAAGTAAGAAATAAATCGGTCGGCTTATATGTAACCACGTCGTCGTGTCGTTCGACGCAACAGCGGTCGATTTCAAATAATAAATAATGTTTAAAAGCTTTTAATGTTTTTTTATGTGCGAGGTCGTAGCGAAAAAATATACTGCACAACTCGAGTGGAATATGTCCACATCGCACTCAAACGATTGAGCATATGAACATATTAAATTTTGAAGAACCTTTGGTTTGACAATTTAGGAAATTTTGATACTTTTTTTAATATTTATTATAAAAACTGGTACACCAAGAGGCACTAAATTTATTTTATTAAAATTAAGCGTACATGTTAGGCTAATGTAATCTTATATATTATAATAATTTTAGCATTTTATTAAACCTTATAACCTTACTTTTCTTAATGATGTGTGGGTCCACCCCTAAAATTTATACAGTCATGTAGACGCCTTGGCATGCTAAAAATGAGATGGCCTATGTCCTCTTGAGGAATAGCATCCCATGCTATTTTGATTTGATCCCTTAACTCAGGTAGTGTACGTGGAGGATTCTGCCATCATGGCCCAAACATATTTAATAGGTGATAGGTCAGGAGATCTGGGGGGCCATGGAATAAGGTTGACATCGAAAACAACTGCAAAGAGAACTGCAGTCATGGATCCATGTATAAACACTAGTGGAGATCTGCGACCTACACTAATAGCCCCCCAGACCATAACTCCTACTGTTCTTGAGACATGACATCCAACAGAAAAAGCTAAATTTCGTCTTTCTCCACGAGTCCTTTTAACTCGTTGTCGACCATCGTGCATCCCAAGGCAGAACCTAAATTCATCCGAGAAGATAACCCAATGCCATCCTTGGTTCCAGTTAGCTCTTTCGCGGCACCATTCAAGTTTTTGTATTCTATGCTCACGGGTCAGTGCGCCAAGTGAGGGCGGTAAGAATGTAGCCCAAAAGCCCTTATTCTTCGATAAACAAATGACATAGCAATCTCTCCTTTAACTACATGAAACCATTCATCACCTACGGTCCTTGATGTTTGGAAACGATTTCTAAAGGCTAGAATTCTTAGGTACCGGTTCTGACGTGGATTGGTATTTCTCCTTCGTCCAGAACCCCAAAATTCTTTGTGTTCGATGTTCTCGAAACCGTGCCGACAACACAACAATACTGTATACAAACCCCGATTAACACGACGGCTTATCTCCCAATATGAAAGTCCAGATTCACGTAGTCCTACAATACGGCCTCTTTTAAACTGGTTTAGTTGTCTGAAATTTGCACCCCCTCGTACCAGTGGCATTTTAAACTGTTTAACCAAACCAACTAACACAAATTTAACAGTTTATATTAGGGTTGATAAAATATAAATTGATAAGAAATGGTGTGTTCAAAAAAAAAAAGGAAAAAAATACCCAAGGCGTTTTCTGTTCTGCTTAAAATGTTCATCAATTATACATAGGCAGTACATAAACATGCTTAATTTCAATAAAGTAAATTTAGTGCTTCTTGGTGTACCATTTTTTACGATAAATAGAATATTAAAAGAGCTATTAGATTTTCCTAAATTTTTAAATCAAATTTTCTTAAAAATTTAGTTTTAATTTTTATTTTTCGGTTTCCAATTTGCCACTTGAGATTCTCTAATTTTTTAAGTTTTTTTTCTTTTTTGTTTCAGGCGATCAGTAAGTTCATAGGGGTCAATAGGATTGAGCACACTCAGTTCGCTATACCCCGGGACCAGGACCGAAGTGGTCCCCTTCTATAGAAACTTTCCAGGCGAGTAGCCCAACGAGAACTTAATGAAATATATTTCTATCCTTTATTAGTTGCATGAAACCTTGCAAACCTCTTCCACGTTAAATTTATTTGTAGTTGGCGCAAAAATGTGAAAGTAGAAAACTGTACAAAGGAACGGACGATCATGATTCTAACATTTTAACTTTGAAATATTTTAAAAGGCGCAGTTTACCTTTTCTTTTTTGGTGGTGTTTCCCCGTCCTGATCACTATCCCTCCTAGAAGGAGGTCTGCTTCTCCTCGCTTTCTTTACTGCTGGATTCTTGTCGTCTTTTTTAATTTCCGTAACCGGAATTGTCGTTTCCGTTTCTACAGGGGATATTACTTCCTGACTAGTCGAAACTTCTTGGCTGGTTGTTACTTCTTGGCTAGTTGATGTAACGGAATCGTCTAGTTTTAATAAGCTAAAAGAAAAAGTAGTAAATTGACATTTAATCATACGAGTTAACTTTTTAAATAAAGTGACAATATGAATTCAAAGCTTATAAAGAATGTTTTTGCATTTCGAGGAGACCTTACCAAAGGTTGCATAAAACATTAGTAGATACTATGGCTATCGCGTTTTAGATTTTTAACACATTTTCTCCTAGTTTTGTCAGTGATGTATAGGGTTATCCAACGAGGACTAGACAGGCCGTTTTTTGACTCTACCTGTACTTTTATAAAAAAAAAGTGAAATAGCCATCATATATAATTTTTCCCTCCGAATCCGAAAATTATTAATGTAAAATAATTGAACATCAAATAAAACTGCTAGGGGTCATTTTGATATATTTTTTTTAAATATAATGCCATTTTTTTATGTGATTATCCAATTCCTGGTATATCTTTGATCTAAAATGATATTTTTTTAATTCAAAATGGTCCATTTTCTGCATGTTTAAATCGAAAAAATTTTCGTCTACCGTGTCATTAACACCTGAAAAATTGATACGGATACCTGTTCACTCTTAAACGGTAGTGTTATTCAGACAAAAAAAAATTAAAAGTTGTTTATATTTTTCATGAATTAGGAACAAATAACGTTAAAAAATAAAATATTCATTAGAAGACCGTCTACACATTGTAATACAATAGATACTACAGAACTAAGAGTCTATTTGTAGAATAGATACAAAACAAATATAAAAACAATATAACATATAAAACAAATACCCCATCAGAAAAAACTATAAATTAAACTTAAACACCAGACATCTTAATAATATAAATGTTCGATATGTTCTCCGTTGTTTTCGAAACAGGACGCCCCCTTTTTAGTCTTTCCACAGAGTCCCTTATAATATTGTAATCCTGGTTAAGTCTGTCAATTTCATTCACAATTTTTTGGTGTAGCTCATCGATATTGCTATTGGGCCGTTGATAAACTACGTTTTTTAAATGGCCCTCATAAAACTATATCCATTGGTGTGATATCTGGGCTATTGGGTGGCCAATGAAGTGTTCCGTTACGGCCAATCCACTCGTTGTAACGCCCATTCAAATATACTACCACTTCTCGAATGGCATGAGGTGGAGCGCCATCCTGCTGCCAAATAAAATTATTGTGGATTTGCAATGGCAATCCTTGCAAGAGGTCCTCGATATCGTTTTAAAGAAACTGAAGGTATCTTTGGCCTGTTAAAAAGCCACGATAAAATAGCGGTCCAATAATTTGATTTCCTAACATCCCACACCAAACATTAAGCGAGCTTCTACCCTGAAACTTTATCTTTTCATATTTATGAGGGTTAGCTGCTGCCCAGTAATTTGTATTTCTTCGGTTGTATATTTATGATATTGTGAATGACGCTTCATCAGTCCATAATATTTTATTGTATAAGTTGTTGTCCTCGTCTTGTTCTCTCATCAACATTAAAGCAACAAATCGAAAACGAAGTTCTTTTTGTTCTCGAGTTAGATACTGAGGGAAGGATACAATATGGTTTGATACCAAATTTTTTCAGAGTTCTTTGAACTGTTCCATAACTGACCCTTCTTTGTGTTTCTCGAGCATTTTCTCAGCTTTTGCAATATAATTTTACAATGTGTAGACGGTCTTCTAATGTATATTTCATTTTTTAACGTTATTTGTTCCTAATTCATGAAAAAAATAAACAACTTTTAATTTTTTTAGTTGCCTGAATGACACCACCGTTAAAGAGTGAACCCGTATCTGTATAATATTTCAGGTTTTAATGACACGGTAGACGAAATTTTTTTTTGATTTAAACGTGCAGAAAATGGACCATTTTGAATTAAAAAATATGATTTTAGATCAAAAGATATACGAAGAATCGGATAATCACATAAAAAATATGGCATTCCATTTAAAAAAATATCAAAATGACCCCTAGCAGTTTTATTTGATGTTCAATTATTTTACATTAATCATTTTCGGATTCGGAGGGAAAAATTATATATGATGGCTATTTCACTTTTTTTTTTATAAAAGTACAGGTAGAGTCAAAAAAGCGGCCTGTCTAGTCCTCGTTGGATAATCCTTTACAAACACGCAAATATGTAAATATTGCATTCTAGGGCAACTTTTAATCAACGCGGTGATGTCACCATAAATATTTTAAAAATTTTAATAAGACCAGAGCTGTCAAAGTACTCTCAAATGGTACTTCAAATACAAGTACCAAATTTATGCTTTTTTAAAAAGTACTTAAAGTAAAACAAAGTACTGGAAGTAAACCAAAGTAACTGAAATAAATAAAAGTACTGAAGGTAAAAGTAGTTTTACTTGACTAGCATGTTTGCGGACCCCTATACAACTTAAATTATTTCACAGTGCTGAGCATACACCAAAAAAATATTTAAAGTAATTTGCACTGTTTTAAGAAACCTAATATTTTCTAAAATTTTGATCTTTCTACTGAGTAAACGAAGCAATTTTAGATATCGCCAAATCATGGCCAGGCCCGTGCTGGGTACCTCTAAAGGGCGCGGGACAGGGAGTGGTGAGGGCGCCCATAACATCGCAGAATAGGCCCGGGATGGACGTAAGAATGTAAACATGAGTAGGAGTCCAATGGCGCATGTAGTGTGATAATTCTTCGACGCGGCTCTGGACTCATGATATCATATTTAAGACTATAAACCCATCTTGGGCTAATAAGGAAATTGATTTTACTTTGCCTTACTAGTAAGGCTTATCAAAGGTATTGAAGAGCAATGTTTATTTACTCAATATTTGAAGTAGTTAACAAATAAATTTTAACGTTTTTTAAAACTATGAATTACTCAATTCAAGGAAACATACAAAATTTTAAAAAATGTCAAATAGAAAATTAATTGTTATATACGGTAAAATAATTTCTCCTTTGAAGTTAAAAACTGTTAATTATGAAGTAGGAAAATTAATTAACCTTGGTGAAATAAAAAAACTATTAATTTTATTACACCTAATGTAGGCCTAATATAGTAAACGCATGAAAATATTAAGCTATCATAAAAAGTAACTATAACTAGTGTAAGATAATACCTCGATGAACTTAATTAAATTAAAGACACTGCTTATTTCCTTAGTGTACCCTAACGTTTTAAAGAAAAAGCTTTAATAACACCGGCACACAAAAAAATAAAGTGGTCTGTGCAGTTGACCAGACCCATCCATCCATATGTATTTTAATGTTCTGAATCTAAATCCGAGGTCCGTTTGACCCATACATCCTTAAAATTTTAAGTAAATTGCGAAAAACGTAAATATGGATAAAAATTTAAGTTCAGTTCAATAAAAACGATTTTTTTATTGACCTCGATCAAGTATGTTTTGTATGCATTTCGATACGTTGAATCTAAATCCGAAGTTCGTTTGGCTGTACACCCTTCAAATTTTAAGTAAACAGCAAAAAAGCGCTGAAAATGGCTAAAAATTGCAGTTATAAAAACGATTTTTTCATGGGACTCTATCAAGTATGTTTCTTATGTATTTCAATACGCTGAATCTAAATCCGAAATCCGTTTGGCCCGTACACTCTTCAAATTTTAAGTAGATAGCGAAAAACTGCTAAAAATTGCGAAAAATCAGAGTTATGAAAAAACATTTTTTTTTCCTGATCTTGATCAAGTATGTAAATTTGGAGTATGTTTAACCAGACAGACTTCGCATTTAGATTTATTGATCGAAATACATAAAAAACATACTTAATCTTCCTTAAAAAAAAAATATAAAATAAAATTTGAGGGTGTATGGGCCAAACGGACCTCGGATTAGAATTCAGCACATTAAAATACATATAGATGGATGGGTCTGGTCAAATGCACAGACCACTTTAATTTTTTTTGTGTGCCGGTGTAATGAGCAATTATAAAAATACCTGTAACTAACCTAAGATACAACAACCACATCAATAAAAAGTCTGCTAATGAGCAGTCTTATGTCTTATTTAATATGTTACATGCTATGAAATATCATAACATGTAACCTATTATATTAAAGTATAAGCTTCAATATTGAGCTAAATGAATATCACTTTTAATTAGCCTAAAATACAGAGCTAGTATCAAATTAAATAGGCTGAAAACTAAACTAACTTAAAAACTTAATTACAAAATGTTTGATAAGAACGTTTTTCTCGATATTAAAGCAAAAGTCAACTCAAAAACTCTTAATTGAAAAGGGGGTAAAAAAGTCTATAATATTTTGAGAGATAAACAACCACAAAAAATCTCAATTTTTTTACTGGTGCGAGGGCGCCGTATGACCCTAAAGGCGAGGGCGCAGGGGGATTTGTCCCCCTGTTCCCCCGGGCCAGCACGGGCCTGATCATGGCACAACGAATACAATGTATAATATTACGCATATTTGCTGACGTAAGCGAGTGAGTTAACAAAAATTTTTGTTTGTACTTCATTTTTTAATCCAGTTTAGTGGTTGCTTAGGGTTTAAATTTTGTTGTGTTACTAACTGAAATGCAACTATAACATTTATCAACATTAATTTTGAATTTTCGTTTTTGAATGATAGTCTTTCATCACTGCAGTAAAAGTGTGGGAGTATATATTTCAAATAAATGGTATTTTATTATTATTTAGCTCTTTTAGGTTTAATTTTTTTTTTTGCTTACTTACAAGCATTTTTCTAACAAATTGCATTTAAATTAAATAAAGGCAGTTTTCTCGGTGACGTCATGCACAAACCGAATCAGTAGCCCTTGTAACAGTAATAATTTTTTGTGCGCATACCCCATCTTTCGCCATGCTTTTCGGGTACTTCATTTACAAATGTATGAACAGCGCATATGTTTAAAAAAATAACAATAAAACAAGTAATAATAATAATTAATTTCTTATAAACAGTTTAATTTAAATTATTGTGTATATATAAAATATTAATACACATATTTTAATTAATACACATAATGTTATCTATAAGAAAAGGGGCTAAAAAACGTTGTTGTCATGGAGTATGCAGCAGTGATACGCGTAGTAAATCCTTTCAGGAGAATTTATATTATTTTATTAGTTTTCCAAAGTCTTGTTTTGAATATCGCCCAAAAATCCGTAAAATAAGTAAGCGAAGCGGTGTGGGCGAGGGATGGTCGATTCCAAGGAATTGATAATGTTAATAAAGACACATACATTTGTTAACTTCATTTTGAAGGAGAATGTGGTCCAACAACCGAATATCCAGACCCCAAAAGTAAAAAAAAACTCGTGATAAGGTAATATATTTAATTAATTTTAATAGCTCGCGCCATAACCTCAAATAATAAATTTTGTCGTAGGTAAAAGTCGCAACAGTTTCTGCTTGACCTCCGACCAGTGAGGTGCGGTCGATAAAAAAACTTCATAGTTTTTTCCGGGTAGGCGGTAGAAGGAACCGTATCTGCTGTATTTCCCGTCGGGGATCAAGGAAAAACTCACCCTGCCATTCAGAGTGTGGTGAAAGTGTAGTTTTGAAGTCCGGAGTGATACGTTGACCTAATGGCGGTATAGAGCACAGGCTCGTGAGGACAAAAGAAGGAACTGAAAGAAACCGGTTATATCTGGATTTTGTTGTTGCATTTTTCGACAACTGAATGTGCATTTGAATAGCTTTCTATATTGAAATAGTCGGGAGCATCGATACGGTTTCGAGCCGGACTACATCGGAATTCCTAAGAAATATGTCTAGCCCCTCTCTTAACCCGATTTAACGGGGATGTAACCAATGCGGAAGGGTTGCTCCGCCTCTTGCTAAGCTTTGAAGGGGTGAGGGCGAGCTGGCGAATGCCTGAGCAAAGCAATCCGGGGGTATAACAACCCCCAATTTGCAAATCAAATCAAAGCCGCAAAGTACGCAGAGCGATTTTGACCCTAAAAATATAGAAATAAGAATTATTTTTTGTTTTTTGTAATTACTTTTACTTATTACCATGACAAATAAAATGCAGTTCTACTTGACATCTAAATTATTATTATCCTCTTAACTAGTTCGGCTTCATTTCCTCTTTAAGGACGACCATGGCACTTCAACCATCGTCCTAATTGAACACAATTGTGGGCTTCTACGGTGGAATGCGCTAATAAATCAATTAATTTTTATTTAATTGCACTGATATTAGAGGTGATGCTTGTTGCCCAGCCATATTTATAAAAAGTGCCCGAAACTATCATATTGCCGCCTTTTTAATATGGCGGACGCGCTTGCGCTGAGCATACCCTTAAAAGGCCTATTTTGAAACGCCTGCATATCAATGTGCCATGTTGCTAAATCTTAAACTGACCTACTTGACGGCATATGAAAAACTTTTTAATTATCAATTTTACGAAAAAAAGTTATTTTTTATAAAAAGTTATGCATGGTTCAAAACCTTAAATGCAACCATCAGATGTCAAAATTTACCAGTCGTATACGAGGTTTACCCACAAATTTTCTTTTTCCAGTACCTTTAGTTTTGACAATATCAAAAATTATTATATAAAAAAAATATTTATTTACATTAAAACACATTTTTTTTTAACATTTTCTGTGCGATAATGTTGAAAATAAAAACATTAGAAGTACAAAAAAAAAACAGTATTTCCAATAATTAAAAACGAATTAAAAAGCTGGGTCTTCATAATTACGAAATTAACTGCAACAAATGGTTACTCTTTCCTCAAGCACTTGCACGTCATCTAAATTGAATACAAAGCCAAATGAATCCTGAACTATGAAAAAAATTGTACCCAGTACCTACCCTAAAAATGGCCTCTTCTTTTCTGCCATCCCCACTCCCTTCCGATCTCTTCTCTTTTTCCTTAAGCCCTTCTTGGACCATTGCCGCAATATTGTCGATAGTTTCCGACTCGCTGGACGCTTTCCGTCGCGTCTTTGCAGGAATGATGGCGTCCAGTTCATCCGTGGATTGTCGACTTTCCGGCAACTTGCTACCCTCCAGAATAGTCGCAATAGCGGCAGGATCGGAATGGACTGGGAGAGGAGATGACTTGGTTTCGGCGGGCTCTCTGTAGTTTTGTTGGTCCGTCGAAGATACTTCTGAAAAGGTCTAGAGAATAAAACTTCGTTAAAATATCGCACACTATGATTTAGGTCTAATATTTTAAATTTTATATTTACTAATAATCCTAATTACTATGTTTGAGAACTTTCTGCATTTTATGTTGGAACAATCAAGCAGAAAGAGTTTTACAAAATTGCAAAAATATCTTAGTTCCGTCAACAAATACAAACATTTTAAAGTTTAAAAAACAAAATTAGCTTTAGTAAATAATTTGTATGAGTGTCAAAAAAGCGTAGAGAACCCAATTTCAGTGTTTGTAAGTGATGAGAAATTTTTAACCAGCAAGAGTCCACGCAAAATAATATATTACACATACAGCTCAGTGGTAGTGCCTCTAACTAATAAACTTTAGGTTTTAAGTTTTGTTTTATCAAATGTAACTGTTATGTTCCAAATCTGATTAATTTTTAAATATTTTCTTATGTGCCATCCTCAGTTAGATTTTATTCCATTTTGTAGATCTAAAGATATATAAGTAAATTTTCTTTTAGAAAAAATGACACCACTTTTTTCAATTTATAATTTTATACTACAATTTAACAGTGTGTCTTCACATAACTGTTTTTTAAAAGATTAATATTCAAACCTATATCCTATTTGCTTAAACATCCTAAAAGGTCATGGGATTTTACTTTTCAATTGGAAAACCTGAAACGAGTGCTTGGAAGGTTGTTCATCGTCTCGCAATTTTTAGTAACTCTGCTTATATTTTGTTGTACCTATATAAACACCCATTAGATTTGGGCACTACTAACTACAACTGTTACCAATATTTTCAAAAAAGACAAAACGGATCCGCTGGATTATGTTGATTTGGAATCGGATAGCTGCTGTATTATAGTGGAAAGCTTTTGAAATTGGCATCAGAAATCACCAATTTTTGGCTGGTTATTTTTGTAAATATCTCATTATAAATGGTTTATTTTTTGTTACTCTTACCGTAAAACAGGACAGAACTTAACATAAACATACTTTTAATACTGAGCAAAGAGGCAAGTAAGACCAAAAAGGGATGGAAAACTGTAAAATATGTGCTGTTACTGTTGCAATTACTTACTCCTTTGTAAGTAAGCTAAATCCTAAAACGAGGAAAAAATATCATAGACAATATTAATTCGTTCTTTGGAGACTCTAACAACTTTAAAGGGGAGCAACTAAGGTTCAGTTTTAAGATCGATGCTAATCCATCCCTTCAGGATAAGCAGCTAACTGGCCAGAAGGTATTAAAGTTAAGAAGTTTAGGTTTTTCGCGCTTCAGAACCAGAACGTGGAAATACTGAGAGGAAGAGCAAAACATCAAATGTGGCAACGTTAACAAAAAAGAAAAGGATTTTTAATTTAGTTTTACTCTTATTGTTTCTCATCTAAACGCCCAAAGTCTACCAAATAAGATAAGCCAACTAAAAGTTTTACTTGACAAAATAAAACCTGATTTTTTTGCGTGACCGAACACTGGATGATGGCTGATCAGATTGGTGTCACGCAACTCGCATACTATCAACTTCAAACTGCTTTTTGTCGAACCCAACGACTCCATGGGGGTGTAGCCATATATACTACATGGTCAATCAGAGACTGTCAAGCCTATTGTATTCAATGATTTTGCTAAGGAACTTTACTTTGAGTGCTCTCCGATAGATTTTACAATAAATAAAAAAGGAATAGTACTGGTAGTTACTTACAGGTTATGCTCTCAATACAATTTTAGACTTTAACGGCTTTTAATGAGTTACTTTGTTTTCTAACTGGAAAGTATGAATGTGTTGTTCTTTGTGGAGATCTAAACGTAGATAATCCCAAAGTCTCCCTTTATAATTTCCATCTACAAGATTTGTTTGACAACTTTGTCTTAGAACCATGCTTCCTTAAGAGCCAACAAGAACTGTCCCTGATATCGTGCCATCAGCACTGGATTATGTATTAACTAACCACCCAGAAATTATTATAGCAAAATATTATAAACCTTGTACAGCTAAATAATATCAAAAAAAATTTTAATCCTCCCAATTTGGAGCGCCCACAAGTTTTCATATACAAACGTTTTTTTAATCAGATCAATTTATTTAATTTAAGACTTTTTGTGCACTAATGACCTTTCTGACTTATACAGGTCTGAGAATGCAAATGAGGATTGGCAGTTACTTTTATGATAACCTGTGAACATGTGGATCAATCTTGACATAGCAAAGCAAAGAATTAAAGGATTTATTTTGGTTAATTAAAAATTATTACTACCTGAACTTGGCCAATCAATATAGCAAAGCTAACAAGAATCTTGAAAACCAAAATAGATATAACTAAAAAGATTTTTTTTAAATAAAATAATCACTTTCGCTAACACATCAAGAGCAATTTGGCAGGCGGATAACTATAATATAGGAAGGATTAAAACTAACAATAGACCCTCTAATATTAGTCATGATAATGTGTCTTTAACGGAGCCTCTTGCTATTGGCAATTAATTTTTTGACTACTCAACGATATTGAGACAAAGCTTGCTGATCTTGATAATATTGAGTTTCATTTGAACTAGCATAGTTCGAATCTAAGGTCCATTTATATGCCTGAAATAACTACTGATGAAATTTTTTCACCAATGACTAATCTAAATAATGTAAAAGCTGTGATGCAATGATGATTTGTCAGTGTTTGCACTTATTTATCTTTGGGATGTAATAAAATATCCTCCTTGCTTTCTTTATATTTTTCTTAAAACTGGAATATTTCCAGAGAAATTAAAACTTGGTACAATCATTTCACCTCATAAAAAAAACTTATGAAAAACTAGAGAGCCATTGGAGGTTTATTAACTTGTTCTAAAATTTTTGAAAAAATACTGAGTACTAGGTTCAGGAACGTCTTGGGTAAAAATGGGTTAATACCATGGTTTCAGCATGGCTTTTTGGATGACCTCTCAAAAAAAAAGCATTTTTAGTTTATTTTACTCCTCACTAGATAAAGGTCTCTACACCACTGCCTTGCTTTCCGATCTAACCCGAGCTTTCCACTGCATAGAGAGTTAAATTCTTGTTAGAAAGCTGCACAGTCTAGGTATTAGGGGTGGTATTGATGATCTTTTATATTATTTTTTTAAGAATAGAAGAATTCGGGTCAAAACTTTTAGTGTCCTCTGAATTTAAGGAACAAAAACATGGTGTTCCACAGGGTAGCGTTTTATCTACCTTACTGTGCCCCCTATTTATAAACGATCTAGAGCAAATTTTTCATTTAGGAGAAAATGCAACTTTAGTTCTATATGCAGATGACACGTCCATACTGATCGCAAATCCCTCAGTGGAGTCGTCAGACAGGCTAACCAGATAATAGAATGCTTCAGTACTTGGTGTACAAGTGACAGACCTATTGTCAGTTAATTTAAAACACAATATTTAGTCTTTTATTATAGGCGACACGTACCACATTTTGCTCTTTAGATGAAGAGCAGTGGAATAGAGGGCTACACATTGTCGGTTTCTGGGCTTGTATGTTAACAGTGAGCTCTTGTAGTCAACTATATTGATTATGTAGCGGGAAAAATCAACTCAGCCTATTTTGCTATACTAAATTTAAACAATGTTGTGTCTAATAAGCAGCTTTTAAATGTTTACTATGGGCTTGTTTGCATCCACTTAAAATATGTAATTCTTTACTGGGGCAAGCTGCTGAGGTAACACGTATTTTTATTTTCCAAAAAAAGGATAACCAGAAAGATATTTTCAATGGGCCCCTTGAACTTATGCAGGGCCAGTCTCTGTGGATAAGAGGGTCTTAACTTTACCATCCATTTTATTCATGGAGGCAGCGATGTTTGTTAAACGCTACAAAGATAAATTGCCCAAAGTATCAAATGCACATACTTATGACGACAAGAAATAATAATACTATTTCAATAGATAATTTTAGACTCTCAGCTTATCAAAAAAGTCTTTTTAGTTTTTGCAGCACTGTGTTTAATAAGCTGCCTAAACATATAAACGAAATTAATTCACCTAGGAAGTTTAAAACATTACTGCTGTGCAATCGTTTTGATAAATGATTTTATAGTGTCGATGATTTCTGTAATTTATTTGTCGTGATGTGTATTGTAAAGTGTCTGATCTCCTATTTTGTTTGACAAAAATAACTTTTTGGAGAAAATACTTACAATAAAAAAAGACCAACCAAAATATCAGAATCGTGTACCTCGATGAAACTTAAAGCAAATAAAATTTGGGAAGTGGAATAAGTTTAAAAGGCAACATCCAACAACCAACAAGACAAACCAAAAACAGACCTACTGTACAAGCAAAAAAGGTAAGAGAACGGAAGAAATAATCGCAACAGAAAAATTACATAACGTGCAGCAACCCATTAGCCAGATCGTGATAAATGAATTATCTGCTGACATAACTTCAACGCCGACCACAAATGTAGACATCCATACATAATCGCGATTAACATTTGGAAAATTTTGTTAGTCAAAAAATCTTTCTGTAATATCATGTTTTTGGTAAATTTTATATTCAAACCAAATATGAAATTATTTTAAATTATTAAATAAATTATCAGCTACTTGCGTTTTACTTATTTTCATTATTTCATTTGATGATTGTACTAAACACAAGTAAGCCGGATAGATATGAAGTGATTTATATCAGTTTATCTATTTCCTGTTAAAACGAGCCTTTTATATTATCCTAAATAGCAAAAATCATGCTTCAGAAATTGTAACTTCCAAAACAGAAAACAACAATAGTAAAAACAACATGGTG
Source organism: Listronotus oregonensis (assembly GCA_019359885.1). Classification (NCBI taxonomy): domain Eukaryota; kingdom Metazoa; phylum Arthropoda; class Insecta; order Coleoptera; family Curculionidae; genus Listronotus; species Listronotus oregonensis. The sequence continues at coordinate 28,299 of JAHBCN010003262.1, read as the reverse complement.
AAATTATTATACAGGAGTCAATCTGTCACATTTTCATGACCTTCCAGGGGGCCTTTATTATGTGAATGGAATATTCCAAACTCTAAGAAGATTATGTGATAATTCTTTGGAGAAGTGTTACCTAATGTGTCGTTTTACTGTATTACCTTATCTCTGTCCAATTTAGTTTCCTCTTCCTTAGTTACCCTCATTGTTTTGCTAGGCTTTCTTTTTCTTCTAGACTTGGTGCTATCGAGACTATCTTCATTACTATGCATAGAGCCTGAGTCATCTTCCTTTGGATTTGTTGGCGTTGGTACCTATGACATTAAAAGAACATGATAAGAACTAAATAAATATGTACAAAACAAAGGAGCTAAAAAGAAATCGTTTACATAATGTAATTAAATTTTATTAACGCCTTTAAAATTACCACTCCGTCAACGTGTCTTTTGCAGAAATGCCATTTTCCCTTTATTTTTAAAACGGGTTTTTCGATTCGAATATAACTTGGTATTGATTACAAACCAAGAGCTCATGACACTTGTTTTATTCAGGTTTAGGATATTTTACAGAGTTGTTCTAGATAGGATAGATAAGTAAGTAATCAATTTATCTCCTGACCCATTCAGGTACATCAGATACTGCACATACTGAAAGGTGTGAATTTTTTTTTTTGCCAAAAAGAATTTTGATCAGGTAGAAATTTCACATAGTTTTTAAATGGGATAGATGAGTAAGTAATCGACTTGATTGCCTGTCCTACCTAAGTACACCAGGAACTGTGATACACATAAATATTTTTTGCCAAAAAGGATGTTTGATTTAAAGACCTTTTAAAAATTTTAAGTTGGTTTAGAATAAAAACTAAAAGAAAACCCCTTTTGGAGGGGTTAATTTAAACAAAACCACCCCAAAGTTGTCTATTTTAAATAAATTCCCACTGAAATTTTAATGGCGTCATAATTATATATACATTTAAAAATATTTGTAAAGTAGAATCACTTCCTTGGGTACCTGGTACCCAAGGAAGTTTAACGGTTATGGAAGGCCAATATTGTCCAGGCGTGCAGGGCAGCGAAATAGGCGAACAGACCCCGCAAATTTGGCAATGAACAATAAGTCAAGTTCAGACTTCATGATTCTTTATTACCATGTATAAAGTTGACATCATCAAACGTCAAATTCAAACTAACTATACTTTTACTGTGTTTTTTTATTTTTGATAACACAGTTGGTTATTAAACGAAACTATTATAGAATATCTGATTTAATATGGAAAAATTGATGGCACTACTTAAGGGCCTTCTATTTAAATGGTCGATATTTTTGAAGTGCTGTATTTTTACTCAAAATCTTAATATGAGAACACGATTTTTTTTAATAAATTTTAAATATCGTCGGCTTGGTGCAAAACTCATTAAGTCAAAATGTCATTTTCTGAAAATTAAAAAATAAAAAATTTGGACTATTTACATGGCTGTGTGTAAAAATCAGTTTGATGTTTTCGGTCTTCGATGTTGAAATATGCTTTTATTAAGGGTTTTTACAATATTAACATAATTTTAATGACAATAAGGTGGTTTTTTATCAAAAATTAAATAGAAAAATATAAAAATGCGACTTAGTGATTATTTCTGATAGTCTTATTGATATGTGTTAATGACTTAATGAGTTTTCATTTAAAAAATAAACCCAAAACAAACTTTATTAACTTTTTTTCGGAATATATTTTTATTTTAAAAGTATTACATATTACCAAACTATTATTTATTTTTAATTAAAATATAACTAAGAACTCTCCGTGTCCGAATCCGAATATTCAGGCACTGGAATCACATCTTTCAATGTAGAATTTGTTGGCAGCAATTCATACCAACTATGGTACTCATTTGGAATAGCACCTTTGGCATAACTTCAAAAGGTCGGCTTTTTTTTTAACAGATATTGCCAGCATATTCTTGTACAACCTTGTTTGGCAGTGGACCGTGGTGACAGTGAATTATATTATTATTCTCAAGTTCAGGAATCTCAAACTAAAAAATGTAGCTAGTACCAATATATTTTAACTATTAAGGACAGATAAGTACCAAATTACACCAACAGAAAAATGCAAAAATGTGAGTACCCATAATGAACAGTAAGAGGTGAGTGTGAACCTTTTGAGTTTTTAGACGAAATATGCTAGCTGGAGAAGTTTGTTTGTACGATTGAATACATTTTAAAAAATGATCACTGAGAAAGCTAATATTTGTTGAAATTATGCACTCACACTATACAGGGTGATTCAAAATCCATCACGAAACTTAAAAGGGTGATTCTACATGACAAAATAATGGTAAAGTCTCATATTTTTTTTTTCAAAATCACAAATTTAAATATTTGAATTATTAAGTTTATTGTAAATATGCCACTTAATTTTAAAGGCGATTTACGTCTAAACGGTTGGATTTAGCGAGTTAAATGAAGAGCACCTTTTTTAAAGACCTTGTATCAGTCTTTTAGAAAACATACGAAAAACTAGTATAGCTGTCAAAACTAAAAAAATATGATAAAAAAACAATTTTCAATGTAGGTAAAGTGCCCTGTGGCGACACACAATCAATGTAAATTATTACTAAAATGATGAAGCTAATCCACTCAGTCTATGTTTCAAATATTAGTAAATGGTTTTTTTTTTTAAGCAAACAATTTAAAAACCAAAAATTAAAAATTGAACTTTGTTGGCTTGTAACTCGAAACGAATGACATTTTAAAAAAATATATATGAGGCTCCACCATTATTTTAAGAATCACCCTTAAGTTTCTGATCGATTTTTTAATACCCGGTATAACAGCAAAGATATAATTTAAACAAAACTTTTAGGATAAACCGAATTTATTTGGGCGTTTAAAACCACCGTCACAACGCTATGTGTATGCAAACTCATTAAGTCACTTAGTGAGTTTTTGAAAACTGAAACCAGTTAAACTGACTTAGTGAAATTTTATACTTATTTTTGATAATTTTTTTTTGGGGTTTTACGGGGGCTGTTATTTTGAGTAATAGACGATATTAGACTTTAGTAATATTTATAAAAATCTGAAAACCTAAAATGTTGACTTGGGAGTTTTGCACCAAGCGACGATATGATATTTCCCGTATATTTATCACCAATTTTTGTGAAAAAAAGAAGGGCAAGATAGTGTAAATTAGTATAATTAATTATCTTTTTTTAAAGATCAATATCGGGAAAATAAAACTTGAAAAAAAACCTACTTTAAATTTGAAATTTAACCTCCCCCTTTCGTAAGAAAAATTATCGAAATCGGCGAGAATCAAAAAAAGTAAAAGCTTACCATAATTTAGACTGGTTTTTGCCAATTTTTTGCAAACTTTTATTTAACAACAAAAACCGAATTTGATTCATTAAAAATAATAACTCAACGTTTAAGAAATGTTTTTTTAGAAATTTAAATCCCACTTTTTTGATCTAAATTATTAAAAGTGCCATTTTCGATCGCAGTTTTCTATTTTCAAGTTATTTGAAAAAAATACAAAAACTTATTAAGATTTTAAAAGATATTCTCAGTTAAATATAAGTATTTTTAACAAATTAATGTATAAAGTATTAGTACTTTTGTATTTCCATAATTATTTTTTCATTAACTGCTCGCCCCTGCACAATAACACTGGGCTTTGTGATGACGGCCTGTCCAACTGAGGTTTTTCAGCAGTTAAGGTCAGTCGTGAGAGGGTTGTTCTTGTTTAGCTTCTTGGTAAGGTACAGTCTTTAGAATAAAAGATAAAAACTATTTATTTTCAAAAGATATATTTAGCTCCATGAGGGCAAGAATATGTACTTATTTCAAAGTTACTCTGGGCATAAAATCTAACGTTTATACTAATTTTACTTCCTCTATTGCTTGTCAAACATTAAAAATTGTCTAATATTTATTATGTAAATGCTTGTTACATGTTAGTTTTTTTTTTATAATATCAAGCCTAAAAAATATTTAATATTCATAGAGCACAGGTCTCTTAGACCTTCCACCACTTTACCTCATAGTGATAGGAGAGGCAAGAATGAGCTACTTCCGACTGCATTAAAAACCAACTGGTGTCTACGCTAGTTTGGGACACAAAAAATATAAAAAGTCAGGTTGGCGGTAACATCCTGGTGGAGAGAACAGACCAGATGATTCTCCAATACTCATCTAACAAAAACTTCGAGGTAAAAATTCCATATCGAATTGAGTGGACCCAACCCACTCCCGGCATGATTGGAGATTACTGTCTGGTGTGAAAGGGCGTTGAGGAATTCACAATTCTCCATTCCACTAGGAACACACAGTTCTGTATTTCAAACAGAAATATATGCTTTACTGCACTGTGCAAAAGAAAGTAACATGAGGGGTTATAAAACAAGCAGATTTGCAAAATACGGGTGACAGCCAGGCGTCACTGGGGACACTAGCAAACCCCCGTAACGTCCAGGCTGACAGGGAATTGCCAAAGAACTGGAAGTCCTGGGAGAACGCAACAGGGTGTGAGTACACACCTCTAGTACCAGGACATTCGGAAGAAGGCAACAAATAAGCGGATGAGCTAGCAAGACATGGATCATCCACAAATACTGTGGACCAGAACCCGCTCTTGGAGTGACCAAAACAACAGCACGAGGCAAACCAAGGAATGGATCCAAAACAAACACAAGGAATACTGGGGAAACGTCGGTAGAACAAAGCATGGAAAAAGCTTCATCAGGGGCCCATTTAAAAGAATGAAGGAAGAACTACTTAGACAAAGAGGAAAAGACTTCGCATAACAGTAGGGTTGCCAACAGGGCACGATAACCAAGAGAACACCTACACAAGATAGGCTCATACAATGGGGACCCAAGTTGCAGAATGGAGAGAGGGAAGAAACAGCCTACCATAAACTGCGAATGGAGCGTTGGGAAACACAAAAAGACATGCATTATTTGGGCAACCGAAAAAGAGCCCACAGGAATATATCAAAAAAACCAGTCTCGTTATAAGATTTAGAAGGAACAAGACTAATGGGAGGATTGGTATAAAAGATAATGGGGGATTAGACACAAAAGCCCAAGTGGCTGCGCCCGCCTTTCGGTAGTGAATCAAGACGGCTCCTAGGAAGAAAGAAGAAGACAGGTCTAATTAGAGGTAGATAGATTTATAAATGAACATTTAAGGTTATACAAATTTAAAGCTCACCATTAGCATTTTATAAACAATATGACCGGGTTATTTAGTGCTTAAACAATCATAAAAAATAAAATAGCTTATTTTATCCTGTTATGAAATAGTTCGGGGTTATAATCAAGAAAGTTCATTTTGAGAATTATATTTCATGTAGGTTATTTATGCAACAGCTTACCTGACTACATAACTGTTCTATTCTAATATTATAAAGAGGAAAGATTTGATTGTTTGTTTGTTTGCCTGAATAGGCTCGAAACTACTGAACCGATTTGAAAAATTCTTTACCATTAGAATCCTACATTATCCATGATAACCATAGGCTTGAAAATAATTTTAGGGCACCTTCCCCCTAAAGGGGAGAATGGGGGATGAAAGTTTGTACGGAACTTCACTATTCTGGACTTAGAAGTATAAAAATTGTTATTTAGGCTTGTGATTATGATTAAAAATAATCTGTTTTAATATTTTTAGATTACATCTGTTGGGGAGGTTAAAATGGGGATGAAAGTTATATGTACAAAATTGCCATTTTTTTGGGGGTTTTAAATATGGAAGTTGGTAAAGGACTTTTGATTACCCAGTAAAATAGCTAAGAAAGGATTTTAGAAACGACTACGCATTAAAAATTATCAAAAAAGTTAAAATTTTTGAAATTTATCCCTTAAGAATTTAAAATGGGATGTGTGTATCAAAAATCGTTATATGTTAAAGTTGTAAATATGGATGTTTTTGATTAGGCTTTAATTACCGGGAAAAATATAAAATGGTAGTATTGTCGGAACTTCATTCTTGGGGGTTAAAAAAGAACGGATGAAAGTTGTATGAGAAATTAGTACTAACCCATTCACAAATGCCATTTATATTATAGAAAATGATTACAAATGAAATACGATAAAATATTAATGTTTAATCGCGAGATGCGCGCTACGCCGCAAAGTGTGTGACGAAAGATGGAGCGCGAAGCACGATGTGATGTGACGTAACGGAGTGTAAAGAGGGGCAGATACCCGAGTTCTGACGTCGTTGAGGCACGTATCAAATTTATGAAATGTTACGGGAAAAAAAACATGCAAAATCGGGTAGTCCAGGCGGCGAAATGGTAGTATTTAATATATTCATCGCCTCTATATTTAAGCAAAGGTCTACATGTTAACAAAAAAGTAAAGTTTAGGAAGTTGTGGGAAAATGTTTACCTTACCTTTTCTGTCATTGGATTTAGCCTTTCCAAAATAGAGTCTACCCTGATATTACTTCTTTTTTGATTTTTTCCAATGTCTGAACTAGAAACTGTAGCGGTTGCCGTAGCTAAGACTCCAATACCCATGTTTAGGCCTGGGCTAGATGATTTTGGCCCTGGACTTAAGGATTTACGACCTAAAAAAATATTAGTAAGATCGGAGTGCCCACGTATATATGGTCGAATAGGCCGTATGTTGAATTAATTTTATACATGTTCAACAGACATGACATGACAGAATAAACACTTCTTTGTACAAATAAATGTTGTCATCGTTTTCTTATTTGGGTATAGTGACCGTTGTAACGTCACGAATCAGACTACGTAAAATGCTCGAGATTAATTTTTGAATTGAAGAACGTTCCCCGAGCACTAGCGAGAATAGCTAGCATATACGAACGAAACCCGAGAATTTATTGTAAAAGGCATTTGAACCAAAATGAGTTTGCTCTTTTTATAAAAAAACTGAATATGCTTAATTTTTCCACAATTCTTAAAATTCTCGAGAAAATAAGAATATTGACCAAAATGTTTTTGGTTTGATAGTACCTTCAAGCATATACAGCCCCGCCGCTTGGCCGTAAATAACGTGCGGGAGAAAGAATAGGTATATAACCTTTCTTTCTCGCACGCTTGTTCAGGTTGATCGACCGCTCCTTGGACAATCAGAACAAGCGTGCATGAGAGAAAGGTTATACACCTATTCTTGTTTCTCTCTATACACTTGTTCGGACGGCAAAGCGGCAACATTATTTAATTAGTTTTTTAGCGATCGATGATTTTTACACCATTTTTGTCTTTTCGAGGCTATGACGTCACTACTGAAAACGTCTCATCTTCTTTTAAAACTACTTTTACCTGATGTTTGTTAAAATATGTTATTTGTTTCTGTGATCAATACAGCTATTTGGATCGAAGCTTATATGTTTTTTTTTTTTAAATTAATATTAGCTCCGGATTGCTGTAAGAACGTCCCAAACAAAACATAGCTTAACCCAAAAATAAAGAAGGATAACAACTGACCGTTTCTTTTTTTTTTTTTTTTTTAATAATAAGGAAAAGAAAGTAATTTTCATGTTATAGTTCTGTCATAATCAGCCGTTTGTTATAGTTTTCTCCCCCTCCTCAAACAGATGGCAGATAACGTGCTTCACCACTGGCCTATTAAAAGATGATTTAGTAGTATGAGCATTTTTCCGGGGACGTCCTCCTTCGTGTCAACGTTCCCCGTTCCCCGGTCACAAACGAGAATGTTCCCACTACACACTACATTTAGCTGAACACTATTTTAAACCGTATTTTTATGTAATCAGGTTTAAGGTTTGATGCAAAAACATTTTAAAACAATGCAATTAATAACTAAAAAAATGATCTCTTTCGTCTTAAAGGGAGTTTTCTTCAAACATTTTTGTTGGTATCTAAAATTGTAAGTGAAATTAGAAAATAATACCATACCCGCTACTGGACGTGTTAACCCTCTAGATTCCAATATTATTTCATTTTAAGAATATTAAAGCAATAATACTTGCTAAAGGGGCCACTGACTAACCTTTATTTCACCACCCTCTTAGTAAACTCTCTTTTTATGCAAATTTGTGTATTTTCTGGAAAACAAGCAATAATAGATACACCATCAAGATTATTCCTATTTAATAATATTGCTTTCTTTTAATTTTTAATTTTATTTTGTGTAGCTGTATTCTTTTATACATATAAAATACAAACATTATATGAGAGCTTGGACATTGTTTTACAGTTTTGCAAAAATAAAAAAAAAATGTTTAAATTAATCAATACCCCAAAAGTCAGCCATTTTTACATAATAAAGTATATATACAAGATGATTCATGAGGAAATGTCAATACTTCAGATACATAGTCAGGGTTTAAAAATAAACATAAAAGTCAATACAAATATGGGTCCGCAAGGCCTTAGTTTCCGAAATACAGGGTGTAAAAGTTTTTTTTTATTTTTTCTATTTTTTAAATAAATTTACAAAATCTAGCTTATGCTTTGCTAAACGTAATTTAAGAACACTAATTTTATTGAAAATTAAAATACATATTGTTTAATCATACATTTTGTTTTATTTTTTTAAATTTTGCTATAATAAAATCAGATGCGTCGTATTTTTTTAAATCCAAATATCTCGAAAACGATTGCTCATATCAACTTTTAACAGGTATATCGTTTTAACGTAAAAATGACAAAACAATTATTTAATTTACTTAAATATGTAATACAGGGCCGTACCAAAAAGTTGTGATTGTTCAAAATAGTAAAAAGACGTGTAGGTGCCTCCCCTACAAGTAAGAGCTGTACTAAGATTAGATTCGAATCTTTCATACCAAAAACCCCCGTATACCAACTTTTACTTCAATATTTACATTATTATAGATTTTATTTAAAAAATAAAAAAATTAAATAAAAGCTTTAACACTCTGTATTTCGGAAACGAAGGCCTTGCGGACCCATATTTGTATAGACTTTTATGTTTATTTTTGGACCGTGACTACATACCTGAAGTATTGACGTTTCCTCATGAATCACCCTGTATATTATACATAATTAATGTACCCTTTACTTATTCCTGTAGAAATCTTTTTACACATCCTTTACTTGATATTGTACCAATTTTGTTAGGTTTTATATATGGGCTTTGTGTATACCAGAGCTGGGTAGGGATGGAATCCATGAATCGATTATTTTTTTAAAATAGGATCCGTGATCAGGATTCGTTATATAATTTTAAAATGATCAGAAATCGATTTCTTTTTAAAAGGATACAATTTCTAAAGGAATCCATTCCTTATATTTCTAATTTAAGACAAATTGTTTATAAATGCCAAAATCCGCCATTTCAAGATTATTAATTTCCAGATTTTGACCTAGCACCCTTAAAAACCGTTATATCCTGAATCTGAGACATATAGGTTTATAAAGGCCAAAATCCACCATTTTAAATTTATACCTAAGATTCCTAATCAGCACCGCATTAATTTTTGGAAATAAAGATGAAGAATTTTAAAACATTTGTCTATTAAAATGTTTAAATAGGGAAACACACCTAACATGTGATTTTTAACCAAAACATGTTGTTTTACAGGTCCAGAGAAACAACATTTAAATGAATTATTTTTTTCGACTATGGTATCCAAGAACGGACACAAATTTTACTTGTATTTGATCTTATGTGTTTTGATTGCTTAATTTTAATAATTTTTTTCATATATTTTCCTTGAGATAACCCTGAGAGACTTTTAAATAGGACATTTTATTGTTACTACTCAGGGTGTCTTACAAATATAAATTTATAATTTTAAAACATTTTTATATTCCGCAAGCAGAGAAATTATTAAACAGTACTCGTAAAACTTTCTGTAAAATTATAATAAGATGTCTTATTTATATTTTGCTTAAGATTTCCTCAATAATCACATTCAAAAACCTTTCATATATTTTCCATATTCAAATTTGAAGATTATTAACCAAAATCTACTTTCACTAAGAGTTACAGCCTCAAAGCTGACTTACCCACCGCTGTGTTCGCATGTCGTTGTCGTGGTTGAGCCCCGTAGGAATTTTTTGGAACATGCGCTAGAGTTGCTGGTTATCGGAAACTCTTGTTGCCACCGTATAGAACGGGATCCGAAGCTAGGACGAACACAAGGCTTAACTCAAGGTGTTAGCATACCGTGCTGATGAGTAAATGACATCCTGTGACTTAAACAGGTGTCTCCAACGGTGCCTCTGAGATACATGGCGACTGGTGGACTATTACTTCCCTAGCTCCAAACAGAAAGCGGGAAGAACCACTTTCATAGCAAAAAAGTGACAAAGGTGCGCTGACCGAAACGGATAAATCCGTTTCGAGAGGTGCCACCCAAGGTCACAAGCAGATAAAGGTGCGCCGACCAAAACGGGTGAGTCTGTTTCGAAAGGTGCCCCTAAAGTCACAGGCGCCTGTTTCACGGGGAGGGGCTAATCCATCACGAACAAACAGGTGCTTAGGAAGGGATCCCTGAATCCAAACAGAAGGCGGACAGAACCGCTTTTGTAGGAAAAAGGGTTCCCTGGCTTTAAACAGAAAACGGATAGAACCGTTTTCATAGGGAAAGGCCGGAGAAACGGCCTCAGAAGGAATTTCTGGTTCCTGTAATAAGGACCTGGTAGATACCCAGTCACTAAGCCAGGAGAGGAGGGCATGACCGATCTAATCGTCTGCTCGTCATATTTTCCAGGACACCAGAACACATTTTGTGCTCGTGTCCGGTAGCGACTCGAGTAAAAAGAGATGTAAGAACTTTCTCCCAATCTGATATCGGATTCGTTGGAAGTCTGATCTTGTTGGGAGAAACATAAAAAGGTGTGAGCCACAATAGACCGAGCGGTCGCGGTGGAGGGCGTAAAAAGTCCACTCACTTTAAACCTTAAACCCAAGAGTTACAGCACTCTAAAACGAGGCTAAAATTGTAGCAGGATTATGTTTATCATTCATATCATAATTACCTTTTGTAAGTATAGAAACTAAAGATGATCCGGATTCGTGATCCGATAAATAGGAATCGATTTCCTGGATTCGATTCCCTTTTTCCCAAAAAAAAGGATCGTGATTGGTATTGGTGATTGGATTCCTTTACGAAGAACCCGATACATTAATCGATTCCTTTTTTAAAGGATCCGTCCCAGTTCTGGTGTATATACATTTTCACATAAAACTAAGTTTTCATTAAAGAGTAGGATAATTACTTTATTTACCATAATACAGAAATCAAACTTTTCTATACCACATTAAAATTTGGACGTAAAGAAAAATTTGCACAAAGTTTTGGGTATCTAATTATGTGATAAAATGCCTGCTTATGTAAAAAATAATATTAATTTGTCTAATTTTAAAAAAGGTTACAAAATACTTAGTTGCTAAAAGTAGTTTTAAGTAGGATACATATCTTTGTACATAGTATCTATACCAATTATTAATTTGTCACGTTCCGAATGTTAGCAGTCGTTATAACCGGTTTATGGCAGCATCTTCCCTCATACACTTACGAGAAAGAGGACGAGGTTTTACAGTAATCAATCTCTCATTGACAACCACGCGGCATTATTGGCTGGAGCAATTTGCTCTCTTATCAGAAGCAATAGGAACATTTTGATATCTCACCCGGACTAAGAGGTTTCAATCCAAGACCAGAACTCGTAAGTCCAGGGCTAGCCGATTTTAAGCCAGGACTCATGGAGGTCGACCTAATGGTGCCTGGGCTTACAGCAGACTTCAGGTTGGGCGTGGCACTCTTAGTGAGCTCCATTGCCTGCATATCCAACATACTAGGCGGTAGGCTATTGATCTTGCTAGTATCTCGCACGCTAAGGCTGATAGCAGTTGGGGTTGTAGGGAGCTCACCATTCTGGTTACCTACAGAAGTAAATATTTTTCTGTTTATCAAGATGTTTATAAAGGGTGTCAATCAATAGCTTTAACTGCGCTAAAAGCGCACATAATTTTAATTAATTTTGTAAAAAAAGTGTCCCATTGTTTCGCGCTTAACACTATTACTAAGGCTAAATATCTAATAGATAAGATTGAATTTGCCCACAATAATTAAAAAATTACATTTTTAGAAATCCGATTATTTTACATACTTTTAAAATAATTTTATTCAAAATCAATTATATACAAAGATTGACTAACATTACGTCTTCATCCCTGCTTCGAGGGAGCTCTAGCTATCAGTTTCTGAGGCAAGTTCATATTAGCTTTAATTTCATATTATTTTAGGAAATATAATGAGACCTAGAAATATTTTCCACTAATTTCGCGATAGCCTGTATATTAGAAATTTATTTAAGGTCCTAATCCACTTTAATTTCAAAAAATCGATTTTTTTTGTTGCATTTTCAGATCCTTGGAAGTTTAAAAATTTTAAAGAAATTCGAATCCCAACACTATAAAATAAGTGAAAGTGTGGGCATGCTCTTAGCTAATATATACAGCGTGTCCAAGATAAGGTGGGCCAGTATGGGGACCTCCAAACTGGTAAGAGATAGATGGGTAGTTTAAATTTGGCAGAGTTGCGTATTGGGGAGCTCAATAATATGCCGTTGTAAAATTGTTCTATTCTGTACTTCTAGAAATATGGCCGAAAAACTAAAATTACGATTTTCGTTTTTTTTTTTTTACAAAGTTTATTTCAAAAATTTAAAAAAAATTCTAAAATACATTCTTTTTGAATTTTTAAGCTTCATCAATCGGCGAAGTCAAAATTTCTTACGACGTTTCTTTTTCGCTAAACCATCATCAACTTTATTTCTTATTGTTTATCTCGATTGTTTATTGCATTTTTTAAAAACAGTTCTAATCCCAATTACAATGATGTATAACACTTGATATTTTTCTGTTAAATAAACATATTTTCTATAAGAAAGAATGAGTTAGACAAGGAACGCACATCATTTCTTATAGGGGCGTTCCATATTTGTTAAATAAATATTAAGTGTTATACATTTTTGTAATTAGGATAATAAGGGGTTCAAAAAATTTAATAAAAAACCCAGGGCCGTATTTAAAAAAATAAAGTTGATGATGGTTTAACGAAAACGAAACGTCGTAAAAATAAAAACGAAAATCGCAAATTTCAGTTTTTCCGCCGTATTTCCAAAAGTACAAAAGATAACTACAAATTTTTTAACGGTGTATTATTGAGCTCCACCCAAAACGCACCTTGCCAAATTTCGTATATTCCCCACTATTGCCTCCTCCTTATCTTTTTGGACACGTGTATATAATAATAATAATAAATATATACATATATATATATATATATATATATATATATATATATATATATATATATATATATATATATATATATATATATATATATATATATATATATATATATATATATATATACAGTATGTCCAATGGATAAGGTGTTGAAGAGAGAAAACTTTTTTTTTGATTTTACAAAAAGCTACTCTTGATAAAAATTTTGCTACTTCTAAAAATAAGATTGGGATAGAAACATTTAACATATTTTATACGGGGTGTTCAGAAAATTAAAAAAACTTAAAATGATACAAGAGTAAAGTGCATTTATTTGAGAAGATATGGAAATAAGTCACTAGGAAAAGTTGTTCAAAATTAAGAGGAGTCTCTAATACCAATTTTCAAAATTGGCTCTACTTTTATTTATTTGTGACAAGATTTCATTATAAATTAACTTATTCCAAATTTTTGTACTAGTAGGCGTTGATAGTGACAAGCTTTATTGACACTTCGCTTTATAATTCATTAGCCATAGTATTGTCAGCTTAAAATGCTTACTTTACAGCAAAAATTTACTTGGTGCAATGCTATGGGAAAGGTGAAAATGTTATCGTCGAGTTATTCAGAAATTTAAGGTAAAAATTCCCAATGTGTCCGTTTCTGAGAATAGTTGCCGTAAAATAATTTTGAAGTTTTTAAGCACTGGCTCATTGTTGCGAATACCTAAAGAAAAAAGGGGATACAAGGAAATGATGCAAGCACTTTGTTGGTATTCATTCGGGGAGAGGAACAACGACATTATCATTAAGAAAAGAGCTCAAAATCTCCAATTTTTTTAAAAAATCGGGGAAATTTCCCGGAGATATTAAAAAACAAAGATACATCCATACAAGCCAGTTTTTAATCAGTTTTGGAAATCGGCGATGAGGCAAAACGTTTGGATTTCTGTTTGTGGGTTGGCAGTAGGGAAAAGAGATTTTCATAAGAAAATAATGTTTTCTGATGAATCAACTTTTTCAAATTAATGGTTTTGGGTGGTTTCGCAACATGACGATATTGAGGACTCTAATCCGCATTTTCGAAGGCGTCAGTAGGGGTTCAAAGTAAATGTGTGGTGCGCCATTCTTATTGGAATAATAGGGCCATTCTTCTTTGACAACACTTGTAATGCGAAATAGTTACAAGCTAGGGAGAAATTTTCTTGACGGTGAATTAGACAATTTTCCCAAAGGGACTACCGTTGTTCATTTTTCCAAGATGGATGCCCAGCACATTATGCGGCAAGGGTTTTGGGACAATGGTTAGACCATGCTTTTTTAGACCACTGGATTGGGAGACCGGACCAGTCCAGTGGCCCCCCAGAGTCCGGGATTTAACTATAATGGATTTTTCTTATGGGGCCGATTGAAACAAATTGTTTATCGTACACCTCTAATAAATGCCCCCATATTAAAATAAATTTAATCACAAATAAAAAAAGTGGGCCCGATTTTTTCAAAAAATTGGTATTAGAGACTGCCTTAATTTTGAACAACTTTTCCTAGTGACTTATTTCCATATCTTCTCATAAATGCACTTTACTCTTGTATCATTTTAAGTTTTTTTAATTTTCTGAACACCCCGTATAAAATATGTTAAATGTTTCTATCCCAATCTTATTTTTAGAAGTGAAATTTTTTTTATCAAGAGTAGCTTTTTTCGATAAAATCAAAAATAAAGTTTTCCGTTCAACCCCCCTTATCCGGGGTTGGAAACATATTTAAATATATATATATTTTAATATATATATATATATATATATATATATATATATATATATATATATATATATATATATATATATATATATATATATATATATATATATATATATATATATATATATATATATATATATATATATATATATATATATATATATATATATATATATATATATATATATATATATATATATATATATATATATATATATATATATATATATATATATATATATATATATATATATATATACATATATATATATTTTTTCATTCCGGGGATATCCGTTTATTATTAGTTTTCCTTGGGAAGTTGCAGACGTTTCAAAGATCGCACTTGGCATTTTCAATGTGTCTAAACTGGTGTCAGAAGATTGATTTGAGGTTATCTTCTGCAGTGGTCCCTTTTATACGGTTCCTTGAGCGAAGGTTGTAACGCATGGTTGGTCTCATGTCTGAGGTGGGTGATCCAGCGTGTCGTCATAAATGGTTGTTGGTGGTGTTTCGACTTTTGGGCAAAATTGTTTTACGTTGTGGCTGGGTGTAGAGAGTCTCTCTTTTGGAGTCCTCCATTTTTTTGAATTTCTGGCTTCAGATTAGCCTTGTCTTGAAAGGGGGGAACGTTGGCCACCTGTTTGCAGCTGTCGAAGTCTATTTGGTGTCCTGTTTCTAGGTGGTGTTGAAACAAGGCGGAAGTCATTTGCTTGTTACGAATTGTTAATTTATGCTCTTCCAGTCTAGCAAATTCTTCTGTTTGTTTGTCCTATGTAGGTTTGTTGACAGGTACCGATGCGATGCTGTAGACCCCTTTTGGTTCTCTAGTTTTATTTTGTCCTTGGGATTTTTATAGTGGATCCAATGTTTTGTTGGGGTTTGTAGACTGTGGAAATATTATGTTTTCGTAGCCCCCTTCCTATTTTGTCTGTGGTGCCTTGGAGGGTGGGTAGGGTGGTTCTCACTTATTTTCCAAGGGCTTTGACTTTGGCTGGACATGCGTTTGATTTATAGCTTCTTATCATGTGATTTATAGCCGTTCTGGGTTTTAGGTATTTGTTTGTTACAAAGTTCTTCCTCTCTGTGTGCCCTCAGTCAGTGGGTGATCTGGAAATTAACGGTGGCAACTCCTTGTATTTGCGATGGGTGGTGGTGGGAATCGGCGTCCACCCGACACCAGTTAGACAGCATTGAAAATGCCGGGCGATCTTGGCGAAACGTCTGCAAACTTTTCCCAAGGAAAATAGACAAACGGATATACTCCCGGAATGAAAACAAACTCACATTCATCTATCCGTGAAACTCTAAGAACTAACAAAAAAAAAAAAAATATATATATATATATATATATATATATATATATATATATATATATATATATATATATATATATATATATATACACTTAGCGGCATAATTAGTGCTGATTTTTTTCTTTAAACGTTTGCCATTTTTCTTGTTTTAGAATTTTGATTAAATGGTGAATTGGCTTGTAAGAGACCTTCCCCTTTTTAAAAAACCATTTAGTTTTTTTGTTTCAGACGTGTTTTTTGTGAAGATTATCTGTCCGCGGTAACAACTTTTCAGTGACCCAATTTTGACGTCTGCTGATTATTTTAAAATGAAAGTTAAAAAAGTTTTTTGTATTTTTTTAAACATAAAACATTATTTTAAAAAAGATTTATGTTTTTATTTATTAAAAACCCCTGAGAAAAAAAATGTTTTTGTTTAGCTTAAACTGGAAAAAAAAAAAAAAATTTTATATATATATATATATATATATATATATATATATATATATATATATATATATACATATATATATGAGTTGTTTTCATTCCGAGTATATCCGTTTGTCATTAGTTTTCCTTGCGGAAGTTTATGACGTCGCCAAAAATCGCACTTGGCATTTCGTTTCCCCCCTGGTGTCAGAAGATTGACTGAGGTTATCTTCTGCAGTTCCCTTTATACGGTTCCGAGCGAAGGTTGTAACGCATGGTTGGTCTCATGTCTGAGGTGGGTGCATCCAAGCGTGTCGCGTCATCACTGGTTGTTGGTGGTGTTTCAGGATTTGTTTTGGGGAAAAATTGTTTTCACGTTGTGGTGGTGTAGAGAGTCGTTTTCTTTGTTGAGTCCCAATTTTTTTGAATTTCTATGGTCACGATTAGCCTTGTCTTGAAAGGGGGAAATGGCCACCTGTTTGCAGCTGTCGAAGTCTATTTGGTGCCCTTTTTAGGTGGTGGGGAAACAAAGGAAGTCATTTGTTTGTTACGAATTGCTAATTTATGCCTTCCAGTCTAGCCGAAATTCTTCTGTTTGTTTGCCCCTTATGTAGGTTTGTTGACGGGGCCCCGGGATGATGCTGTGGGACTTGGTTCTCTAGTTTTATTTGTCCTTGGATTTTTATAGTGGATCCAATGTTTTGTTGGGGTTTGTAGACTGTGGAAATATTATGTTTTCGTAGGAGCCTTCATTGTTGTGTGCCTTTGATGTAGGGTAGGGTGGTTCTCACTTTATTTTCCAGGGCTCTGATTCTTTGGCTGGACATGCGTTTGATTTATAGCTTTCCTTATCATATGTGATTTATAGCCGTTCTGTTTGAGGGATTTTAAGGTTACAAAGTTCTTCCCTCTGTTGCTGTCGTCAGTCAGTTTGATGGATCTGGAAATTAACGTAGTGGCAACTCCTTGTATTTGCGATGGGTGGTGGTGGAATCGGCGTTCACCCACACCAGTTAGACAGCATTGAAATGCCAAGTGCAATCTTGGGAAACGTCTGAAATTTCCCCAAAGGGAAAACTAATGACAAACGGATATACTCCCGGAATGAAACAACTAAATTCATCTATCCGTGAAATTTAAAAGAACTAACATATATATATATATAATATATATATATATATATATATATATATATATATATATATATATATATATATATATATATATATATATATATATATATATATATATATATATATATATACACTTAGCCATAATTAGTGCGGGATTTTTTTTTTTTTAAACGTTTGCCATTTTTCTTTTTTTGGAATTTTGATTAAATGTGGTGAATTGGCTTGTAAGAGACCTTCCTTTTTAAGAAACCATTTAGTTTTTTTTGTTTCAGACGTGTCGATGTGAAGATTATCTGTCCGCGGTGGAACAACTTTTTTTCAGTGACTCAATTTTGACGCTCCGTTGATTATTTTTAAAAAATGAAAGTTAAAAAAGTTTTTTTTGTTTTTTTTAATCATAAAACATTATTTTAAAAGATTTATGTTTTTATTTTTTAAAAACCCCTTTGAGAAAAAAATGTTTTTTTTTAGCTTTCTAAACTGGACAGTACCTTAACCATTAATTATTTTAAAAAAAGGGTTTATCCTCCAACTCTATGAGAAAAGATATTTCTTACCATTACGAGTAAGGCTTAAATCCACACAATCTCTAGGAAACAAACCATCATTTTTAAACATTTCATTTAGATATGAGGGGGGCACATTTCATTGCATCGGTGGTGGTTGGGGTATGCCAAGATGGCTGGTGCAACAGAGAGTGCTCGGCTTGCATATGGGCAAGCTTGAGGTTGCCGAGGAAAATAGCTGGGAACCTAGGGAAAAAAAAAAAAGATATATAAAGTTGATTGATTGATTGATTGATAAAGTAAATACACAAGTTGAGGTTTTTTCCGCCCGACACTGCACCCACAGGGCTTGTTGTATCTCTTGTGTATTTGTTTCAGTTAAAAAGGGTTTTACACCTTAGACAGGTGTAGTAGCCCTTTTTTCTGTTCTTTTGGTTCCCCGCCTCCTGGTGGTTAGTGTCCACCTATGAGGTTTTGATTTGTTCTCCAGTATGTAAGTGCAGGGCACTCATATGATGTGAGAGGCTGTCTCTTCCTCTTCGTCACATAGTCTGCAAATGGGTTCTTTCTATAGATGCCCATAGTGTGCATATGCTTTCAGGGTGCAGTGTCCGGTTATTAATCCCGTCACTATTCTAATCTGATTCCTATTTAGTTTTAGGGAGTTCACTTGTCAATGCTTTCGATGGTGAGTCCAACATTGATTTACTGTGATTTTGCCTTGGAAAAGTGGTTCCAGTATGACTGATGTGTTTGAATCCACAGGTCATGTAGCCAAGAACCGAGGCTTTTGGTATTCCAAAACAGGTTCAGGACCCACAAACAAAGCTGCGAGCCCGCCTGGCCAGGGGGTCTGCATTTTCATTGCCCTGTACTCTGTGTCCTGGCACCCAGGAAAGTGTAACTTTGTTGTGGTTACTAAAGGGTTTTGGAGGCATTGCAGACAGTTCCAAACCAACCTTGAGTTGACTTGTTGGGATGCCAAAGCTTTTATGGCCGCTTGACTATCAGGAGAAGATAGTAATGTCCCCGCCCTTATATCCCTCCTCCTCTCCAAAATTATTTAAACCCCTTTTGAGTATTAATTTATATATCTCAGTTTTATTTTTTTTTGGCTTATTTTTCCCAAAAAATCCAGTGGTTGCTTTTACTTTTTTTTCGAATATTATTAAGTTATCATATGTAATTGTAAATATGATTTTTTTCAATTATACTACAAACAATACATACAAAATGATATTTTTTAAATTAAATTATTATCAACTAATAAATTTAGAGGGAACCCCGTCAAAACAGCTCAGGGAAAGATAGGCCTGATAAACAAGCCCTTGCACAAAATTGCCCTTTTACTCAGAACTAACCAGAAATAATCTAAGAACTCTTGTCACCAAACAGGTCCCTAGCCAATAAGAAAAACTACTGATCCTTGATCTCCTTTTTAAGTTTAAAAATTTTTTTTCAAATTTGGATTTTTTTTTCAATTAAACATGAGTTTTTTGGGGCCCCTGTTTCTTTACTGACGACTTTATATAATCGAGTTGAACCAGTTCTGAGAACCCAATCATATTTGCTTTTATTATATTTATTAAAAACAACGATTTCTAAAAGCAAAATTTAAAAATTACACATTTTAATAAAGAAAGAAATCTGTCATAGTTTACATTGTAAATAATAAATAATGTTGTAATAAAGGGTGCTTTCTAATTATCTATTAAAGGTAAATGTAACAAAAAATGATCAACGAAAAATCTGTTTTGGGGCTTTTTTTTATAGCATGGTCTAAAATGTATTCAGGTTTTTTTCGGCGTTATTTTGATGGGACTTTTTTGAGGGTTAAGAATTCAGAGACATGGGACAATTTTAAAATTTGGAAAGTAAGAAAATGAGTTAGTATTTTTCTGCTAAACTGTTTTTGAGTAATATAAATTTAATTAAGTCATAATAACACTAGAAGGACTTTAATAATACTTTCTATAAAAACAGATTCTATAAAAAAATCTACACATAAGTGCAATCAACTTTTGTCTTTTATACTTATTAATAACCAAAATATGAGGACCTGAAAGTTGGCTAAATTTAAAATCCATTCTGCATCTTAAATGTAAATTAACCAATTGTTAACCATAAAACGTTCACATGGTTAGGCGCCAGTAAAAATCAGACTTGATAAAACGTATTTAGATTTACATATATTTAAAGTTATGTTAATACCCCTTTTAACTTAAAGTAACAAAAACCAACACCTTCTACATTGTTTTTAAGAGCATCGGTCACTGTACCTTTAGTTACCATTACATGTTTATAGAGGCAAAAACGAAATATGCTTGAAGATTTCCTTTAGCTTTAGGCTATAGTAAGGAAATTATATCTTCTAATCAATAAAAATTATATCTTCTAACAAATATAGTGAATAAAAAAAAGAATAAGGGCAGTTTTTCACTAGAAATAGTATTCAAAAAGGCAGAGTATAAAAACAATGCATTTTGTAAAATGTCTTTCTTAATCCATACAAAAATAATCCTTCTCTTAGAACATAGCTTTTTTTGATGGCTTTAATTATAAGTTCAATTTACCTGAAAGTCTTTAAATTTAATATCAATATTAGAAATACAAACATTCACAAACAAACCGTTGTTATGGGAGGCTCCGATACTCAGAACTCTAAAGGAAGTTAAACCAGGGGTATCACTTGATAATGGGGATGTTTTCTAGGGCGTCGTATACTCGAGGGTTGTTCTGAGTTCCTAGCTGTTTTTAAAATAGAACACCAGAGCTGGTGAACGCACAGATGCAGGTTTTTCTAAGGGTAAAAGGCGCTGTAAGTAAAAATATGGTAGCCAAGGCCTAGTGGGGTTTTGGAGCTGCAAAGCCCTTTCAGGTTATGAAGCGCTGTGGCGCGGAAAAAAAATATTTTACAAACACTGATAAATAAAATTGTTCGTTTTTTACCACAAAAATATTCACAATTTGTTACGCAACCACAGAGTCTTTTCAAACAAAAATCTTTCAGACTAAAGTATCAATAAAATGGTGAATATACTTAAGTGGTAAATATATTCTTAGAAGGGGAGCAAACAGTTTATTATGGCCTGGCTTATAAAAGCGGGGAAACACAGTTCGGTTTGGTCATTACAGATGTCACATTTTTTTTTTATTGCCTTTGATATTTTAGATTTCCAGATAGTTTTAATTTATCCCTTGGGAAAGTGAAATTTTTATATTATTTAAATTAGGGAATTTGTGTTTGTTCTAAACAATGATTAGCAAAAGTAGAGTCTGTTTTTTGTAGTCTATATGATCTAAAATGTTCTAAATAGCGAGTTTTTATGCTCCTACAGCTACCTAGAAATATTACACTATTCAACCAAGGGCCATAAATTAAACTATCTGGAATCCCTAGAAATATACAAAGGAAAAAAATAATAATGTACATCTGCTTAATGACCAAAACCGAACTTGTATTTTCCCCGCTATTTAGTGTCGCCAAACCATAATAAACTGTTAATTGCTCCGCCGCTTCCTAAGAATATATTTACCACTTAGAGGTATATATTCACCTTATTTTTGTATTGATACTTTGGGCTGAAAAAAATTTTTGTTTGAAAATGACTCTGTGAGTTGAAACTGCAGTAAAAATAATTGTGAATATATTTTAGTGGTAAAAAAACATAGTAATTTTATTTATCAGTGTTCTTCATGATGATTAATTACCACATAGTAACGGCTAATAGCATCAATTTTTTAATATTTTAATCTTCCGGGAACCAACAGGACACTTTTCCTAATTTTTAAAAAAGCCGGATTTTTTTTTCTACCTCTTAGTGTGATATCTAATTTCTTTTTCGGGGTACACGTGAAAGTGTGACCTTTTGGAGTCAATACATATATATTTTGTGCAACAGTTCAGTGCCTGACAGAAATCGATTATTCCTAACTTATGGAGCTACATTTCCAAAAAACCTAAAATGTGCCTGTGGCAAGTAATTTAAAAACTTTTCATAATGTTCTAATGCTAGCCTATGATTTAGAACCAAACGATGGAAACTTATCAGAAATGAGCTAACAATGAGCGCCTCTAGATAGAGTCATGGGAAAATATAAGCAAGCAAGATATAAGGTCTATTATATTAAATATATTAAAAATGTTTTGAAAAAATAAAAAGTTTAGTAAGTAACGAGATATGCCATTTAATAAAATAAAGTTAATACTGTTTACTGCAGTAACCTGAGATTAAATTATAATTATTAATTTTATTAATAGCACAATAGCTCTGAATACCAAAAATAATAGTGGAAGTCCTTTCACATAAAGCTTAATTTTATTAAAAAGTCAGTCGTTATAAAACCTTCCATTAAACAATGGAATTATGGAACTATTAACTGATGGATTCAGAGTATATAATAAACAACTAACCTGTAGGTAGTTCCATGCTGAGTTAGCAGGGAGGGACATGCCTATTATGAGGTTGGTGGGGTCCTCCTCCAGACATATTAATTTCTTTAATAATACAGGAAATTAATGTCCAGCGTCCATATCAGAACCCCATTATATTAATCAGGTTGCATAACTCTAATAACTGTAGCTTTATATGCGTTATGATCTAGAACTCAGCTCTTAGAGTAACTCCTTGGATTTCTGGCTATTAATACCTAAATCAGACAGAAATATACATACATTACAACGCGTATTTAAATTTAAAACAAAATATATATTTGTAAGAACTGGATTACATTAAATAGTAGATAAATCTGTGACAACACTATCTATTCTTTTTATGAGTCGTGGTAACACTTTCAGCTTCTTATAATGGATACCAAAAGAACAGGACTGCCCGACGAAAATACTTTTAAATTCACTCAGACTATTCAGCCAAAATAAGTAATACTGCATACAGAAAGGATCAATATTTATAATTTTCAGTAGTTTATTGAACAGAATTAGAAGCTGTTTCTGGTTTTGGGGTTCTGGTTAAATAAAATTTAACAGCAAAAATCGACACAATCTCTTAAAAATGGTGCCTATAACATCAAAAAACCAAATCTGTACAAAACCTGCTCCATTTTCTATAAGGAAAAACCTATAATAAATGTCATTTTCTCCACCAGGTGAGAGTGAAAAGTTTTTATTGAATTGTAATTTAATCAAGTGATACTTTCTGTCAATAGAGTTTTTGTAAAGGATCAAAAAACAAAATGGTTTTTTCCAAAACCTTATCGCAGAGAATAGACGGGAAAAATTGCTAAATTAAACGTTTTTTTAAAAATTATAGGTTACAGTTAAAAAGATTGATTTTCCAGAAAATGATAGTTTATGTTATTTAAACAAGGTAGCTGGCTGTTTTTTTCCGATGAGTAGTTTTTTCAAAATTGCAGGATATTTTGATGACTTACGGCTTGAGGCAATGATCGCGTTGTTAAATTTAGCAATGGATCTTAGCAATTGTTAAGTTAACAACGGTTTAACAAAACGTCATTGCTCAGTGTTATTTTTAATGATTTTAGTAGCAACCCAAGGTCAAAATCTTACATTTTGTTAAACATTTCTAAACCGTTGTTAACTTAGCAATTGTTAAAAGTTAACGACGGTTTAGAATGTTTAACAAAAATGTCAGATTTTGACAGGTTGTCTACCAAAATCTTTGAAGACACTGACAATGACGTTTTGTTAAACATTCTAAACCGTTGTTAACTTTTAACAATTGCTAAATTTAACAACGCGATAATCATTCGCCGTTAGAGTATTAAGTGTAATTGTCCGATTTAAATTTAGTTAACGGATTACTAATCGCCAAATTTTATTTTTACATCTTGTATATTTTAGATTTTTATCTAAATTTGGGAAAAAGTGTTAAAAATGATCCGCTCCAGCAGAGTAGTGGTGGGTCAAAGCAAGGAGAGAAATGTTAAACAATGCACTGTACTAGCTAGAGTCGCGCGTTAAGAGTTGATATTATAAATTGGTAAATTAATGCCCAGTTAGTTTCACATTTTTTTCGGCCATCGGTCGGTTATTAAATTCAGGAAATCATATATCTTGAATTTATATTGAGATATATTTCGATTATACGCAAACCTGTTAAAAGATGGTTTAATGTTTTTATTTAAGTAACAAGATTATAAAAACTTAGAATGTTTATTTTGTGTATTTTTAGTTGCCCATACTATAATCGTTTATTAACAGAACACTTCCATTAACGAGGGCTCTTAATTAATAATTTTGTATATGTTGATGATACTCATAAATAAAAACAATTGTCAAAAAATATGTTTTTCTAAGTAGTGATGAACTTTGGGTTCTTGGTTATATTTTAAACGGTATCTAGAGGGTTTCCACAGTTCAACAATTCCTTTTGGAAATGAAATTCCCGACTTTTTGAGGTTCTTCTCAAAATTTCAATAAATATTTCCAAAAGAAACTATTAATTTTATTACAATGTTTTTTTTCTAATTTATTTATTAGAAAAAATAAATAGTATATACATTTACTAGTGATGGACAATTTCCGGAAATACATATTTAGAAATATTTCCGGGAAATATATCAGAAAACTTTGGGAACATATAGAAATATTGGGAAAAATTGAAATAAAAACTACAAAACTTAAAAATTTATTATTTTGTGAAACTTTATTATAGGTAATACAATAAATGTATCAGATTTGGCCAGATATTGAAAAACAGTTAAATTTCCGAAATATTCAAAACCAGGCCAAGAATATCTGATTCAAAATCTAAGGAAGAATGGTAGATGGTAAGACCACAATTGCGTGAATGAAACAAAGTTAAAAGCGAAATAATAATTAATCAAATAATATAAAATACAGGCGCTACTGAGGTAACAATAGACGACACTAGGCACTTAAAGTAAGTAACAGGCTGTTAAAGTAAATTGAAACTTTTGACCGTATCCGCATACGTATACGGAACGGTTACGTTAAATCAAAAAATGCAGTTAAAGCAGTAATACTTAAAACGCAACGGATCTTATCATAATAGGTTTGTTTTGACAGGTTAACTCGTTTTTTGGTTGTTGATTTGTCTGTGTTCGACTTTAATTTTGCCAAGCGATTAAGATGGAGGAGTTTTTCCATCCGTTTTGCCGGATGAAGATGTCTTAGATGATCTTTTCGATGTAACACAGAATAGGCGATCTTTGAGATACGTAGCGGATGGATACTGAGCAAGGCCCGTAATCGTTCCGTTGTACGTTGTATTGGGCTTCAGATTGCTTAGACATAAAAGCGCAGTTCGATACCGATGCGGATACGTATTAAAAAATTTACTTAATTTTATGCCCAATGTTTTAATACGTATCCGCATCGGTATCGAACTGCGCATGTGCAGAAGCGATACCGGAATTGAGTTACGGGCCTTGCCTGGTATCCCCATCCGCTACGTATCTCAAAGATCGCCTATATTCTGTGATACATCGCGTACATAAAAATCAAAAGATCGTCTAACATCTTCATCCATTAAAATTGGATGGAAAATTTCCTTCATCTTAATCACTTAACTTAAAATTAAAGTCAGACACGAAAAAAAAACAAGAACAAATCAACAACCAAAACTGAGGTTAACTCTGTCAAACAAACTTATTTGAGTTATGATAAGATCCGTTTACGTTTTCATAGATATCACTGCTTTAATTGCATTTTGATCTTTAAGGTAACCAGCTCCGGTTCCTGGTATACGTATACGGATACCGTCAAAACTTTTCAATTTACTTAATTCTCTAAATTTTAATACGTATCCGGGCATCGATATCGAACTGCGCCTGTGCAGAAGCGATACCGGGAACAAGTTACGATGCGTACAACGGAACGTTACGGGCCTTGCTCGGTATCCCCATCCGCTACGTATCTCAAGGATCGCCTATTCTGTGATACATCGCGTACATAAATAACATTAACCCAACTTTCCGCTTATTTTGAAATTTTAGATTAAATTGAATTTAAAAAAAAAATTGATGTGTCCAATGGAAGCTGCAGCGAAAAAAAACGTTTATTTTACACCTAAACCTTTCGTCACACAATTTTGTTTGTATACCATTTCAGAGAGAAATGACCATACAGATCTGCTCGTCTTCCCAAAAGTTCGTCGTCATTTAAAAGATGCAAAATCAAAAAATCATCTAAAACATCTTCATCCTTTAAAAATTGGATTGTAAATTTCCCCTATCTTAATTATTTAAAATTAAAATTAAAGTCAGACACAAAAAAAAAAACAAGGAAAAATAACAACCAAAACTGAGGTTAACCTGCCAAAACAAACTTATTTGAGGTTATGATAAGATCAGTTTACGTTTTCATAGGTATCACTGCTTTAACTGCTTTTTTTGATCTTTAGCGTAACCAGCACGCGTATACGTATACGGTCAAAAGTTTTCAATTTACTTTAACTCTTTACTATTGATAGAACCGTAAACCTTACCGTTTTTTTTTAGGCAGTAACTTTTTTCCTTTTATCCGATAGCAATTTTCGTTTTTTTTGACTTTTCCCAAATGGGGTTATTAATACATAATGAGTGGAATTGTCATCCAAAAGTTAAAACGCAAAACCATTAATATAAATAAAAATTTATATTAAAAATACTAACAAAAAAGTGAACTTTTAAAAAAGTAATTTCGCACAGATCAACGAGATCAATTTTATCAAGATCAATGCACCTTTTTGATCAAGTTGCACAAGTTGTGCAATTTAAAAAGAGGCATATCTTATCGATATCATTCACACCTTGAATTGTATTCAGCATCAATGCCGTCTTCATGGATGTGTAATTAAACTTCTTTTAAAGCAAGCAATAGCCAACAAGCAATAATAGGTGAATCCCCAAGAACGATACTTTATTATTCGTAATCGTAATAATATACGTACTTTTCGGAAATTATTTTTCTAGGGGAAATTTGAAAAGACAAAAAATATAAGAAATATATATAAAAAATATTTTTTTGGTTAGAAAGGAAAGAAATTTATACATTTTATGTTAAGAATAATTATAATTAAAAAAGGGGGTCAAAGAGAATATAGGCGTGTGTGTGGCTGCAAGAGTTGTGACTAAATAAGAAATAACCAAATTGGGCCAATTGATTTGTTTGACAGATATGAAATTTCATGCCTTATTGATTAAATCAACACACTTAGCGATATCGGGGTAATAATGATAAAGCTTAGAGTTTTTTTCATTTTGTGATGTAACTATTAAAATCAGACATAGAGTATAGTGCATCAAAAATGTTTAGAATTTCACGGATAATGCAAAATCCAATGAGAAATAGGGAACTCAACACCCTGTACAAGTATAAGGAAGTTTTAAAAAATATATATTTTAAACATTAAACTTTTTTAGGGAAATCTTTATACATATACATAATTTTGAATTTCCATGCCAAAGTATTAAATATAATCTGTTCATTTCGATTAAGAGTCTTTTACATAAAAAGAACTGGGCCGTTATTTGCGGATGATTTTGAGTTATTTAAAATTGTAACTAGGCGAGGTGCAAAAAAGGATTTAATTAGGATTATAGATTGGTTTAAGGAAAATAAAATGTCTCTAAATTACGAAGTGTTCAGTCATGACCTTTTTAAAGACAACCAATTACAACCGGCCCTACAGTGTCTACCCACAAAGGGAAGACTGGAGTGAAAACGACCGACCTGCTCCGGGCTGACATCTGTTGGTACACGATCGGGGTGGCTCCAAAAACCCAAAGGGCGGGTGTTGGAGCTGGAATATATTAGCGGAGTGATTTTTGTGAGTCTATCGTGTCGTTTTTTTTTTTTTTTTTGGGGTAGAACCAGGTCAAACCAGTTAGGTTCCTTTGAGTATGTCACCGGGGACATGAAATCGTATTTTTCGACATTTTTTTGGTCTGAACTTTTTTAAAATTTAAAAAAAAGTGATTTTTTTAAATTAAAAAAATATATATATTTTTTCCGTTTCCCAAAAACTTTAAAACTATCAAAGATACCAAAAAAATTTTTTTTGTCAAAT
>JAHBCN010003261.1:70000-77652 GCA_019359885.1 Listronotus oregonensis | reverse complement strand
TTTTTAATAAAATGGTACTCTTTCCGAGTTGGTATGCGAGCTTTGTCCGAAAAACTAAAATCTTCTTTAAAAAAGTTTAAGCTCAGGTTCAATTAGATTGCAAAACTTTTAAAATACCCCTTAAATATACGATATTACCTCCCCTGATTTAGGTCATTTCAAGTAAAAGTGTGCAGTTTTCAGAATGTTTTCTTTACTTATGCCCTAATACCTGCCTCAATGCCTCGATATATCCAATAAGTCAATAAATGAGTAAGTGTATCAGTTAATCAGTCGTAAAATGGGTGAATTTTAAAATCGAATATCTCAGAAATCACCTAACATAATTTTTTCAATTAAAAAATTGATGTAATTTTACATACCAAATCTCATACCTTTATGTGGAATGATAACGAAGGTATGGTAGGAAGAAAAGACGTTAAAATCTTTTGTGTAATATACACGCTGCGTAAGTTAGACCGGAATTTAACCTGTCGCACTACGATTCGCCTAGATAATTTAATATGTTATTTTTTGCTCTAAAATTTAAACTGTAAAAACTTTAAATAAATTTTACGAAAAAAATTGCAGTAAGAAAACTGTGATAAAAGAAAACTTTGAAACTGTAAAAACACATATAAATAAATACATGTTTTTAATAAAGATCGACGAAAAAATTATTCCATTATCGTTCTTATACTCGTTTAGCAACTCTCCCCTGATATTCCAAACCAGCGCTACACCAAAGTGCTAATATATATATTTTTTAATTTTCTAGGCGTAAATACTATAGACCTGTAAAATAGAAATAATAAATATTTGAAAAATCTTTTAAAATAATGTATGTTAACTCGATAAACCAGAGTTAATGAAAAATTAATTCTCGATCAAGCTTTTTAAAATATTATGCTTTATAAAATAATAGGCTTCATTTTGGTTGATTTAATAAACAGTTGATTTTTAATTAAGCTTGCGGTTTAAAAATTGAATTACCAATTTATTTTTCATTTCATGTTAATTTTTATTCACGGTTTGCTTTATTTAAATTGCCAGTTATTATTTTTTGTTTTTCTTTTTTATAAATATTAAAAAGCCTAATAAGCGGTTAGGTTAAAAATATTTAAGGCAAGATACATTAAAATACGTAAATTAATTAAATTTACGAAAAAGCTCTATAAAGGACTTATTTACAAAAATGTTTTGTAATTTTATTTTTTGTAAATTATTTAATTGCAAACGATGATATATACAAGGCCATTTTTTATTATTGATAATAAAATACGGGTGGTAAATAGGAAAAGATTTTAATAAATAAATATTTATAAAAAAATAATTATTTTTTGTTACGGTATTATAATATACTGAGCGGATGTCAATAGTTTCTCCTGTAAATGTTAAACAGAGTTGAATATATGGATTGTCTAAAATTTAAGTAAAATAAATTTGTTTTACTACTTTTCAATATATTTATTAAAATATTACAAATTTGTGGTAACATATCTACTCACTTCGGTAAGTACTCATACGATGAAGTAAGCCATTTATATCTTACCGAAAAATATTGATATTTTTCCTATAAGTAGACTCTTGGTTTTTTTGTTGTTCACTGTGCACTTAATGCAATCCCCTCGACGCGTCAGCCACCCAGGAAGCATCACTTGAAAATGCCAACTGAGATGTTGGCGGAACGTCGTGAAAATTTATATACTGACAAACGGATTGTAAACCGGAAAAATACAAATGTACATTCTACCATCCGTGAAAACCTACGTTACAACATATATATATATATATATATATATATATATATATATATATATATATATATATATATATATATATATATATATATATATATATATATATATATATATATATATATATATATATATATATATATATATATATATATATATATATATATATATATATATATAATATATATATGTATGTTGTGTTTGTTTAGTTATTAGACATATAAAAGGTTAGAATTATTTTATTTAGGTTAATAATTTATTTAAAATAGGTTACCTTAGTTTTTCCCTTTTTTGACGGTCATTGCGGATTATGCTGAGGGTGCTGGAGACATCCTTTTTACACTTTTCAATTCTAGACTTTTTCATTCTTTTCCACTTCACTATAAAAAGCGCGAGGAAAATCCGCACGGGCCAGTTTAGTTTTGTATTCCGACTAGTTAAGAAGTTGACAGACAGTTAAAGGTTAAATAGTTGTCATTATTACGTTACGTTAAAGAGTTACCATAGAAACGTTTGTAAATCAGATATCCAATAAAAAGGTGTAAAACCAGGATCTGTGTTTTTATACGGGGTGTCACGGAACATTTGGTGTCAGAAGCGGAACGAGGACCCAAAAGAAAGCCGAAGTAATTAGGGAGAAAATCTGAATGCCTGTTGAGACCAGACAGCGAACAGCAGTTATGGAGGAAATTAGCGCACTAATAAAACAATTAATAGAAAAACAAGATTCTATCAAAGAAGACCGAAAAAACGAAATGAAGACCAGCCAAGAAGATCTGAAGAAAGAAATGAAGACCAGCCAAGAATCCATGAAAGAAGATCTAAAGAAGGAAATGAAGACCAGCCAAGAATCCATGAGAGAAGACCTAAAAAGAGAAATAAAAAAAGTCAAGATGAAATGAAAAGCCAAATTCGAATTAGTCAAGAAGAAACACGACAACAAATAGAGAAAATACAAAAAGACATTAAAAGAAGTCAAGCAGAGATGAAACAAGAGCTGAAAGAAAAGTTGGTAAAGATCCGAGAAAACCTAAAAGGAGAATTTTATCAAAGCCAAGATGAGATGAGAAAACAAATGTTACTGGAGGTAAAACTTTCCAAAGAAGATGTTAAAGAGGAAATAGAAGAAATACAGCACACCGTACAGTCTATTATGAAACCACCAACTTTTGATGGCAAGGTACCCTGGTTTACGTATCTACGATAATTTGAAGCTGCTGCTAACGGTAATAAATGGAGTTCACAAGAGAAGGCACGTGCCCTAGTACTTGCTCTTCGAAGTGAAGCTATGGAGGTTTTAAGAAACGTTCCCGAGGAGAAGCAATGCGATTATGAAACCATTGTGATGTTACGTGTTAAAGAGGAAATAGAAGAAATACAGCACACCGTACAGTCAGTTGAAAGTCATGTTCAGCAAGTCCAAGGCGAAATACAACAGGAAGTACAACAATTACAGCGACAAATTCAAAAGATAGCTAGTACAGGCGTTGTCTGAGAAAGTGGTACTGCAACGACTATTATGAAACCACCAACTTTTGATGGCAAGGTACCCTGGTTTACGTATCTCCGATAATTTGAAGCTGCTGCTAACGGTAATAAATGGAGTTCACAAGAGAAGGCACGTGCCCTACTACTTGCTCTTCGAGGTGAAGCTATGGAGGTTTTAAGAAACGTTCCCGAAGAGAAGCAATGCGATTATGAAACCATTGTGATGTTCCTGGAAACGAGATATGGCGAAACGCACTTGCAGGAAGTTTATAAGGCGCAGCTGCAAGGACGAAGACAAAAGTACAATGAAAGCCTTCAGGAGTATAAATCTGATATTGTACGACTAATAAATCTGACATATCCGGCCTATCCAGAAGAAATTAAACAAGAACTAGCAGTAGGTAGTTTCATTGAAGGCTTACGTGATCCGGATATGAACCAGGCGTTAAGAATGGCCAGACTTAAGAAAATATCCCGTTTGGTAGTACCTGGAAATGTATGCGGTCGGGAATGTGAAATGGTACTAGATACTGGTTCCACACATACTATCGTAAGGCCAAACATCGTAGCCCACTGCAAAATATTCCGTCCAGAGAAAAATTACATTTTGGAATCTGCTAATGGAGAAGTCATACCAATTAAAGGAATACATGAAGCCAGAATAACCTTGGGGACGACAACCTTTATACACGTTGTGTTTGTTGCTGACATAAGGGATGAAGTTATCCTTGGCCTTGACATTATGGAACATCAGAAGTTTGTACTTGACCTTCCACAACAAATACTGCGAACTAATAATGAAGAGATTGTAATGAGACCCCCACGGAATAATGAAGCATCCATTCGAGAAGTTGTACTTACAGAAGATGTCATACTACCCCCAAATTCAGAAGTCATTATCCAAGCAAGGTGTGAAGAATCAGAAGAAGGTGAAATCCTATTAGTCGAACCAAAGGAATTCTACCCGCAAGAACTCTGACGCAAAACAAAAGAAATACGGTATTTGTCAGAATGATGAACCTAAAGGACTACTCTCAACAAGTCAGAAAGGATGACAAAATTGGTACCTATCAACCTGCTAATATGATAGTTACCAATACCTTTGCTAAACCTGTAGAAGTTGCCTCAAGTAAACTATCTGATGCTCTGCAAGACCTGGTGATTTCATCCAAAGCCCTGCTAAATCCAGTGCAGATTACTAAGCTGGAAGACCTTTTAAGAAGAAATCAAGGCGTTTTCTCTCTCTCTGAAAAGGATTTGGGAAAAACCAGCATATTTCAACATCGAATAAATATGGGTGATGCAGCACCGATCAGGCAACCACCACGACGAATTCCTTTGGCTAAAAGAGACGAAGTTGAGAAGTTAATTGGAGACATGCAAAACCAAGGCATTATAGAACCATCCCAGAGTCCATGGTCATCTCCAGTAGTCCTGGTTAAAAAAAAAAGATGGTTCTACCAGATTTTGTGTTGACTTCAGAAGACTTAATGACGTCACAAGAAGAACAGTTTTCCATTACCAAGAATAGACGATACTCTAGACACGCTGACTGGTTCAAAATGGTTTTCGACTTTAGACCTGAAAAGTGACTATTGGCAAGTAGAACTTCATCCTGAAGATAAGGAAAAATCTGCCTTTTCTACCGGAACCGGACTGTGGCAGTTTAATGTTATGCCATTTGGTCTGTGCAATGCCCCTGCTACCTTTGAACGATTGATGGAGTTAACATTGCGGGGACGAACTTGGAAAACATGCTTAGTTTACCTGGATGACATTATTATTCTTGGAAAAACATTTGCAGACCACCTTCGAAATGTCGAAGAGGTTTTTCAGAAGCTAAGATCTGCCCAGCTGAAGCTTAGTCCAAAGAAATGTCACCTTTTCCAGAAAGAAGTTAAATACCTTGGGCACATAATAAGTAAAGAAGGAGTGAAAACAGATCCAGAGAAGACGGAAGCCATCCGAAACTGGCCTACACCCAAAAACAAGCATGAAGTTAGAAGTTTTCTGGGACTGTGCACTTACTACAGAAGATTTATACATGGATTTGCTGACATTGCGAGACCATTACATCGACTTACCGAGAATAACAAAAGTTATGGATGGACCACAGATTGTGAAGCAGCCTTTATACAACTGAAGAAAGCCCTTTGCAATCCTCCAGCGTTGTCATATCCACATCCAAATCAAACATTTATTGTGGACACTGATGCAAGCAATTCTTCTATTGGTGGAATTTTGTCACAGGTACAGGATGGCCAAGAAAAAGTGATAGCGTATTTCAGCAAAGTCCTTTCTAAACCTGAGCGAAATTATTGTGTGACTAGAAAAGAACTTTTAGCTATCGTCAAATCCCTGGAGCACTTCCATAAGTACCTTTATGGCCAGAAATTTCACCTGAGGACAGACCATGCATCACTCAAATGGTTGCTTCAATTCAAGAATCCTGAAGGTCAGAGAGCAAGATGGTTGCAACGTGTTCAAGAATACGATTTTAAAATTGAACATCGAAGAGGATTGAACCATAAAAATGCTGACGCTCTATCAAGAAGACCTTGTCCCGAAGATTGTAAACATTGCAGTAGAAGTGAAGAGCAAGGAGATCCCGATGAATTCCACTGCCGAAGAACACGCATCCAGTGCTCTCAAGAATGGGACCCTAAAATCCTCGCAAAAGAACAACGAGAGGATCCTGATCTTGGAGATATCGTGAAATTTAAGACAGAAAATTCAGCACGACCCCCATATCAGAAAATAGCTTCTAAGTCTCCGAGATATAAAGGGTACTGGGCCATATGGGACTCTTTAGCAAAAAGAGTCTGGGAAAGTTCTGACGGCAAAAGTAATCTCTATCAAACAGTACTACCAATCAAAAGGATTCCTGAAGTATTGCAAGCCCTGCACAATGGTATAGGTGGTGGCCATTTCGGAGTTATGAAGACTCTTGAAAAGCTTCGAGAAAGGTTTTACTGGCTGGGAAGTCGTGCCATGTCAAAGACTGGTGCAGAATGTGTAAGGACTGCGCCTCCAGCAAGGGACCTAAGACACGAAGCCATTGCAAGATGAAGCAATACAATGTAGGAGCACCTTTTGAAAGAATTGCCATAGACATAGCAGGACCATTTCCAATAAGTAAATCTGGAAATCGCTATATTCTGGAAGCGATGGATTACTTCAGCAAATGGCCGGAAGTCTAGGCAATACCAAATCAAGAAGCTACCACTATTGCCGACGTATTATTTCAACAATGGATTTGCCGATATGGAGTTCCAAGAGAAATACATACTGATCAAGGTAGAAACTTTGAATCTGATCTCTTCAAAAACCTCTGTAATCTCCTGGGAATCCATAAAACCAGAACCACACCCCTTCATCCCCAGTCAGATGGAATGGTCGAAAGATTTAACAGAACTCTTGATAACTACCTGAAAATTAAGGTAAATGACCAACAAAGTAACTGGGACACCTGTATACAGCCGTTTTTACTAGCCTATCGCTCCGCAGCTCACGAAACAACTGGAACGTCACCTGCAAAAGTCATTTTTGGAGCGGAGTTATGCCTTCCAGTTGATTTACTTACTGGACGACCTTCTACCAATAAAAAACCAGCAGAAGATTATGTAAGTCAACTCAGTAAACAGCTGCAAGAAATACACGAAGGGGTTCGCAATAAGCTACAAAAAGAAAGTGACCGTATGAAGTCCCGCTTTGACTTGAAAGCTAATCATAAGGGATTCATTGTTGGTGAAAAGGTTTGGTTATACAATACAAGAAGAACCAAGGGGCGTTCATCGAAACTGCAGAAGTCATGGGAGGGACCATATAAAGTAGTAACCCGGCTTAATGATCTGGTATACCGAATTCAGAAGAGCCCACAGGCGAAGATGAAAGTTGTACATCTAGAACGGCTGGGTCGCTATCAAGATCGAGAAGATACTTGATCGAGACGATCAAAACTTGAGAGGGGGCAATGTTACAGACTTTAGTTAGTGTTTAGTTATTAGAATTATTAAAGGTTAGAATTATTTTATTTAGGTTAATAATTTATTTAAAATAGGTTACCTTAGTTTTTCCCTTTTTCGACGGTCATTGCGGATTATCCTGAGTTCGCTGGAGACATCCTTTTTACACTTTTCTTACATCCTGTAGTAAAAGAATCCTTCCAGCCAATTCTAGACTTTTCCAGACTTTTCCATTCTTTTCCACTTCACTATAAAAAGCGCGAGGAAAATCCGCATGATACTATTACTAGAAGATAAAACCACTTGGCGATTTAATTTCGTACGACGTTGCGCATGACGTCACTCGACGACAACAATTCTGCTTGTCGGTTGGGAAAGCAGTGTTTTAAAGACTTTTTTTAACGTTTATTGTATTTTGGCATTATATGACGTTTAAAAAATAAATAAATCATGCGCTTAATCC
>JAHBCN010003261.1:0-65000 GCA_019359885.1 Listronotus oregonensis | reverse complement strand
TCTCCAAACAGACGTGTGCGAAGAAACATCCAAATCAGTGTGTATCTGGCGTGTGGTTTACCTGGATTCGTATTTATCTACAAAATATGTATTAGTTTTCATAAACGGTTTAATATTTTTACAGTTGATCCAAAGTAACTAATTCCTAAATTCGAACTAAGTCATAAAGTCGACGCATGCCCGGTATGTATTTGAAAATTGCCGCGTTCGTCAACATTTTTTCCGAATAGATAATCGATTAGGTACTTTGCGTCCTAAAACGAATGTTAACATTAATTATACCTCATTTACGATGTTTTCTTTACTTTCCTCATCCATTCTGTCCCCATATTTTTGTCTGGGCTTTTCAAACGAAGCATACTCAGCGGGTTTCTTCAATTAATTTGAATAAAGTTCATGAGGTTGTCTCTCGGGATACGAGTTAAGATACACTTCCGATGTTTTCACACTGTTCCTATCATTCTTGTAATAAAGTTTTACCATATCTCGTTTTTTTTATTGGTGAATTCCATTTTTAACGACACCCAACTGACAGTAAACACAGAATGTCATTTAACGTCACCGATTTGAGAAATCAAAGCCAACTACGTTATAAAAATATTCTAGTTAATTTTTCGGATTTTCCGGAACAAGGGTAACTTATGATATATATATATATATATATATATATATATATATATATATATATATATATATATATATATATATATATATATATATATATATATATATATATATATATAATATATATATTATTACCAGTGGTTTGTTTTATTAATAAAATTGTTAGATATCAAAGAGATAAGCTAAGCTTTAATAAGTTTAGCTGCTTTCGTACATATTGATTAAGGCTCATTAAAAAAGGTAATTTGTGTGTTTTCTATGACTTCTGACTTTTTATCCAATTTTAATTTAGTGATTGACTTAAAAAAATTATTTTCACGCAGAGTAAGAATTTACTTTTAATTTTGTTAAGAAAACAGATAAACTTTTAATAATTTCTTGCAATTCTAAAATTTAAAATTTAATATGGCATGGGCGAATTTTTGCTTTGGTCGTTAAGTGCAAAAGAAGGTTAAAAAAACCCTCTGAACTGCTTCCATACCAAATAAATTTTTATTAAAAAAAAATAAAAATTATTTTTTGGTCATTTATGTTCACTTTTTATAAATGAAGCCAAGAAAAGCTAAAAGAGCTAAGTGCCATTTTTTTTAAATCAAGTTTTATAGACCTAAGTTCCAACGCCAATGCCTTGTATTTAAGCTAAGTGCCTGCCGCTCTTCTGTTAGGTACTGTGGCGAATGAAAGATGGCACTTGGGTTATCTTCCTGCAGCGAAGAATTTCTAACAGAGCTAAGTTCCATTTCCTAATGAACAGCTGTTGTCGTCATTATCAAGTTTTTTGCGATTAAAATCCTACAAAATATTGGACATGGCAGGACAGTTTCTAAACTTTGAAGAAGCATGTTTGACGTGCATCAAAACGTCACAACTGAATATTTCAAAGGCCGCGGGGATCCACATTGATAGTTCAATGATTTGGAAGAATGGATAATGATCCGTATTTGAAACAATGGTATATCTAAAAAGAACGTGATCCCCACTGTTTTTAAAAGCTTACCAGAGAATATCCCTATTTCCACAGCAATGAAGAAAGACCTTCGCAAAGTATTTCCTTACATGATGCAAGAAAACCGGTGATAATTTGGAAGAATGGATAATGATCCGTATTTGGAACAATGGAATATTTAAAAAGAACGTGATCCCCACTGTTTTTAAAAGCTTACCAGAGAATATCCCTATTTCCACAACAACGAAGAAAGACCTTCGCAAAGTATTTCCTTACATGATGCAAGAAAACCGGCGATGATTTGGAAGAATGGATAATGATTCGTATTTGAAACAATGGAATATCTAAAAAGAACGTAATCCCCACTGTTTTTAAAAGCTTACCAGAGAATCTCCCTATTTCCACAGCAATGAAAAAAGACCTTCGCAAAGTATTTCCTTACATGATGCAAGAAAACCGGCGATGATTTGGAAGAATGGATTATGATTCGTATTTGAAACAATGGTATATCTAAAAAGAACGTGATCCCCACTGTGTTTAAAAGCTTACCAGAGAATATTCCTATTTCCACAGCAAAGAAGGAAGACTTTCACAAAATATTTCCTTTTATGATGCAAGAAAACCGGCGTTTCTTGAAAGACATTATATCGCGTTAATGTATTACCTTTTTAATTTTGGTTGCATTTTAAATTTTTCGCAATAATGTTTTAAGAATTTTTAATAGTTTTGTTTTTTTGCCAGTTGCTATTTGTTTTTTGTTAGAAGATATTGTTTAGTGTTTTTAGTCATTTTGTACCCGTTCATTTAGTCTAAGCGATATTCCCCACCCTATAACTCTTAACTACTTTTGTCAGCAACTAACGCTGGACATAGCTCATTTCCAATATGTTAAAATTTAGAAATATTTTTAAAGCTTTTTACTCAATAAAACCGAATAACACTTCTAGATGTGTATTACTTGTATCCTAAACATTAGAATTATATTTTTCTTTTGACTTATAGCATAATAATTTGGAATTTAAACAATTTTTGCTTATTCCTGGAAAAAACTCATTTTGGCACAAAGCTCATTTAGCTTTTTCAGGCTTCAAATATCATTTTCCAACCAAATTGCCGTTCTTAAGATTTTTCTGTAGCAAATAAAGGCGGCAATGATTACAAAAGAAATATTTGCTGGTTTGTCCTTATCACATCATTCATTGTCTTATTTAATAAAAATGCTTAAAGTTTTTTTTTTATATTATTGTATTACCTAAATTACAGCATTTATAGTCCCTTCTAAAATACATCCCTGATACTGAAAAAGAAATTAACGATACAAACACAAAATAACCATATTATATATTTAAATTATGGCAAGAATAATAGTCCATTTTCATTACCTATAATAAATCTTGTTCCTATTAGTACAATTATATGTTTTTTTTATAAGAAATTTATCGTTGCACGGGAGTTATACGGCATAATAATATTACCTGTTTAATTATAATAAAATGAACGTAAATCATAAATATCTAAGAAAAATACATTCCAATTACAATACCATATTAATAATCTAGGCGCACGGCACAAGACCACGTTCCGATCTGACACACGCGGTGTGTATATTATACGAAACGTTTCAACGTGTTTTCCTCCTATCATAACATCGTTATCGTTTCACATTAAGGCATTAGATTTGGTATGTAAATTCACCTAAGTGTTTTAATTTAGAAAGTTATGTCGGGTGGTTTCTAAGATATTCGATTTTAAAAATCACTAATTTTACCACTGATTGACTAACTATTTGTTTATGACATATCGGATTATAATGCTTTTGAGGAAAAGAGGAAAACTTAAAATTTGGTATTAAAGTTAGTATTAGTAAAGAAAAAATTATGAAAACTGCGCATCTTTACTCGGAACGCCTAAAACAGAAAGGTAATATTTCATACATACTTTGGGGGTATTTTAGGAGCTTGCAATCTCATTGAACCTGAGTTTTTGCGGACCTAATTGTCTTAGAATTTAAAAGGTAGGCAGGTTTTTGTTTACTAAACATAAAAATTGCCATATTTTACCTATCATACTTCAGAGCAGGCGCAATTTAAGAAAGATTAAAATAAGCAATTTTCGTACTTTGTATTCAGTATAAAAATTGGGTTCTATCTACAAAACAAGATATACGGAAAAAAATGTCATGAGATCTCTTCTCCATTTTTTTTATTCTTTAAATTCAGAAAAAAAATCCTACCTAAAACACTTACTTCTACATACATACTATGTATGCATCCCAAGTTAGACTTCCTTTAGAATATTGCTAGCATGTCTGGGGAATGGCATCTCCCACAGCTCTTAACATTCTTGATTTTTTTAAAAAAGACTGTTCGTCTTTTTAATCAACCCATGCTTACAGAAAAGCTTCCTTGTGGGTTGGTGTAGGTGATTTGTCTTTCTTTTATAGGTTTTTTTTAGGGCTTCTACTCCAAAGAGTAGAGGTTGGCAACTCCCAACAGAGCAACATTTAGTGACACTCTATGTATCCCTTTAGAGTCCAATTTAAGAGGCTCGAACTTTGGTCGGTTCTTCATCCATAGAGTGTCCAGACTGTGAAACCTACGGTCCGTAGAACCTTTTCAACCTGTCTCAAGTTAAAAAAAAATAAATGAGTGCCAAGGTCCTATATAAAATCCCGTCCTAAGTCCTAAGATTAAAAATGTCCCCACTGCTTTTTGACTTGGTAAGTTTTTCACTATTCTGCCTGTATTAGTAAAAAAAGAACATTCATTAAGGTAGACAGATCAGTTAAAACTTACAAACTCAAAAACGAGTGAAACCACTTACCATTATAATATAAATCTAAATTAACCACGGGTGTAAAGTTCTTGAATCTTAACTACGAAAATAGTCATCTTATATAAACATATCGCTTATTTCCTTCAAATTTTTATTATTAAATGCAAACTTAAAAAAAATAATATTAAAAACATTATGCTAAACCTTTTGTAGATATGCGCCATACTGTGGTTTTTTTCAGTAAAAAAAATGGTGGTGAGTTAATGGATTTTAAAGTCGCCTAAAATGGCCTCAGCATTAAGCAAAGGCAACCAAGTATTGTTTAAATGAACCAAACCATCGATGCAACCTTGCTACCTTTATTTATTATTATAAAAGCGTTATCTGTTTTACTATTTTTTAAAGAAATTTCCTTGCTAAAATACTTTGTCTCGGATTATTCTGTAATAATAATCCAGTGAATGTGGACATATTTTTATTTTGTGAAAATTTTCCTTTTTTATATGTTTGTCTTTTATGCGTTTGGCTAATGGTTTTGAATTTTTATCCTTACTCTGGAAGCTGGACCACAGCTAAATATTTTAGGCCCCCTTTTTTGAATTAACTAAGGCAAAGTTAAAATACAATAAAAGTAACTGGAAAAAACTAACAAAAAAAACGCAGTTGCAATAATTTTCAATTGAACTTCTTGCAAAATTTAAAAAATGTAATGTAAATTAAAGATAAAGATATACAAGATAAGACAAACTGGGATTTACATGAAGAAAGACAAATACACTATTTTTTATTAACACAATTTAAAATAAATTTTAACTGATATTTATTAAAAGTGTAGTTATGTTGTTAATTTATTCAAAAATGTAATACACTTAAGCATTTTGAAATAGCTTCTACATCTCTTATTCAAACAAACCGTGTTTATGTTTCGCAAAAAGTTAAATTAAATTATCTCATCCTTATTTACATAAGTTATTATTTGAAAATTTTAAATAAGAAAAGTTTTTGTTGTAGCCTTACTTTAATTATTTTATCAGTTGTAAACTTATATTAAGTATTACTTGCCGAGTTTTAAAATTAAATTTCTGCACCGTAACAAAATTTTATATTCCGTAAAATAAAAAATATGATTCGCTTTTTAGTCCAGGGAAGTTAGGAAATAAATGAGAAATTTCTAAGGCCAGTAGATATCGAGATGCGGTTTTCTGCATTGTATTCAGAAAGCTCCTAGGAAAAAAGTCTATATGGCGTGGTTTCGCAAGCTTGCGGAAGAATACACAACATCAGGTGCTTTGGAGGAAGGGGGCTTTAGCAGGAACACTTCCAGAGTAACGATTTTCAGCTGATTTTCATGGACTCTGCATTTCCCTCCCAATCAACCCCTTAGGCACCCCCGCAGAGCCACCCCCGTAGCCCAGAGCCACCCTGGTAGTTCTAATGCCAGAATTGAATTCGGCATCCCCGAAAACCGCCAAGTAACGATTTTCGAGCGATTTTTTCGAGTTTTCAATCGTTCTTATAATATTGCAAGTAATTATGCAATTGCAAAATGAATTATTGCATCAGAATGCATTTTTTCGAAAAAGGGCATAACCACACCATACAGACTATTTTCCTGGGACCTTTCTCAACACAATGCAGAAAAACCG
The DNA here is from genome assembly GCA_019359885.1 of Listronotus oregonensis. Taxonomy (NCBI): domain Eukaryota; kingdom Metazoa; phylum Arthropoda; class Insecta; order Coleoptera; family Curculionidae; genus Listronotus; species Listronotus oregonensis. Next base: position 59,009 of record JAHBCN010003261.1, on the reverse strand, counting down.
CATCTCGATATCTGCTGGCCTTATTTTTTTATTTCAGTCGATTTTGATTTAAATGCCCTGGACTATTTGTTTGAATGTTAGATATGTTATGTTAAAGCCGTCAAAAAGTATTGAGCTTTCGGTAAACAAAATTCGTTTATATTTAAAAACGTTTGATTGTTAAAAGATTATAAAAGGTAAAAAGTAAAAAAAACTAAATGTGTTAATAAAAATATCAGATTTCCTCCTATTATTAGAGTGTTTAAAAAATAATCGGCCTCCTAGTATAAATTAGCGCTAAAACTCGGGGTAAAAAGATGACCATCAATTTGAGTGAAATTTACTTCTACATTTTTTGATCGGCAATAACTAAGTATAAAAGAATAAATATTAAAGTTTCATATTAAATAATTAAGGGCCTTGACTGCAAAATAAGGTTACTTTGTAGGCAAGCCATAATAAGGTGCGGAGGTACATATTAAATACATATCCCAATTTAAATCAAAACTAAGTAGTTTACTACTACTCTTGATAGTTACAGTTACAGTTGACAGTTAATAAAAAAAACAAATTTACTATTCTTTAAAAAATTAAAATTCATTGTTATACAATTATTAAGTTGATGCCTAAAGCCAAGAAGGACGCTAGTAATAAATGTTGAATTTCTATATTTCTTAAAGCACTGTCCGCAGTTTTGTATGAATTATCAGAAATAGCACTATTTTTTATTGTTGATGTTCAACAACACTTCACCAGTTAGAATGCTGCTGGGCACGTCAATTTTATTAGAGAAAAACCTTCTATGTATCCCCTGGCGACCACCAGTCGAAGACTTTCAGATTTCGTAATTTTTCAGAAATAAAATATTTGCACCCACATTTACTAAAAGCACGGCGGACATTCGACCACTGTAGGCAGATTCATTGGATAAATTAAGGTATTAAGCAATCAAGCCGAGTATTTTTATGAGTGTATATACTCTAAATATTGGGTAGAATATTTTTCTTTTCGAGAAATGACAAAAATTCATTTTCTTTCTTATTATTCACGGTATATTGCTGACAAAACTCCATAAGATTCATACATTGTCTTTTGTAAAAGGTTTGCGGTAGTAAATCTGCTGATACTTTGCAGGAACTTGTAATTTAGAAAAGGTGTTGCTTATACCTAAATTTCTATTTTTATATATATTTTTTTTAATTAATTAGTAGATACAGTCAGAAATGCCCTTGCGGTATTAAGACAAAACGATTTGCTTGCTATTTGACAAGAGACCATAAATAAGATCGTAGCAACCATAACGTCTTGTAGATGCAGCTTTTAACAGCAGGCGAAATACGTTTGTGGGCGAAAAATTTTACAACTTAAAAATTCTTACATTTTTTGACCTAAAAGGAGTTCGAAAAAAAAAACATGGTTTTAATTAATATGGGTGAAAACAAATATTTTAGCTAAAAGTTTTACCCAATTCTGATTTCTTAAGAAAAAAATGGCAATTTTGACACATAGTTAAGAGCAAATGACAAGACTTCACTTGAAACATCATATTATAATATGTAAAATGCGATATATTATAGGCAGTGGTGGCGCTAGCATCTTTAAATTTTATTACCTAAAATGTAAGGCATGGGACCCTTAGTAAATATATACCAGATGCTAAGAAGAACACTTTGATGTGGACCTTTTTTCAACTCTCCCAGGAAAAAAATCCAATCCTTTATTTTTTATTTTTTTGTGATTTTGCTTAAATTTTATTGTCAAATACCAATTTTTCAATATTATCTGTATTTTTAAAAACCATAGCCAGTTGAAATTTTTCACATTCAACAACTTTCTTATGCAAAAAATTAAATATTTTTGCGAAATTTGGAATTTAACGATAAAATTAAATCAAATTTATAACAAAAAGAAATACAACTAAAGGATTTGTTTTTAAAACTTAGACTTTTTTCCAGAAGCGCTTAAAAAAATTTTTTTTTTGTCAATTCCAAAATGAAAATTTTCTTTACCAGTGTTGCCCTTGAAGCCAATAGCATCTGATATAATTATATTTGGTGTGGTCTCATGTTTTACTTTTTGGGTAAAAAAAAAATTAAAAACCTAGAGCCGCTACTGATTATAAGCATATATCATCGGCATCAAATTAACAAATACAAATTAGAACTCCTATCGCTGTCAAAAATCATATATATTAATGAATATCACAGCCAACAAAATATTAATTATTGTTTACTTTTGCTTGCCGAAAAATGATACAAAATTAATTTTAAATGAACCGCGTTATTTCAAGTTGTTTTATCCTTCGAACATATACCCACTAGAGGCAACCTTACCGCTTGGCCGTACAATACAAGTATGTATTGCGTGCTGATTAATCGGCGAGATATGAACCCCTTTCAACTAGAACCAATTAGCACGCGGAGCGAAAGAGAAAGGTTGTACACTTATTAAGCCTTCTCTTTCGCGCGGCGGTGGCCGGGCGGTAACGCTGCATCCAGCTAGGTATATGCTCGAAGGTTTTTTTGTTCAACCTAACCCAAAGTAAGCCTTGCTGTTGTTTGCTTACTAAAACCAACGTTTATCTTTACCACGTTTGGACAATCAATAATAAAATTTAATTGGATTAAAGGAGCCTTTTTATTTTTAATAAGATTGACAGAAAAATTAGTTTTTTCTTGTTTATTTATTTAGTTCAGCTAACCCAAGGAACTTAATTATTAACAAATATAAAACTATTTAATAAAAGATCATTAAAATAATTATAGGTTTGATTTCAAGAATTTGGATGGGAGAAGTAATTTTATAAAAAAACTTTATTTTATTTTTACATTATCGTCAAGCTTTCTTAATTTTTTTCCATTTAATTGTATAATACCTAGATTGCCAAAAAACACATTTTACATTTAGAGATTAAATTAAAAAGTAAAGTAGAATGGAAAATAATTATCATAAATAAAACCTAACCTACCTTGTGCGTCATAAGTCTGCGTTAAAGGATTTTTTAGCTTTCAGATTAGAAGAAATATACACATATAATACAAAATGTTGTTTTTTCACGAGCGTGTCCACACATTATTTTCTGTGTGGACAGACATTATTGCCACACTAGTGAGGAAGGTATATCATTCCCACGCAAGTGCGGAAAACGTTTGCAAACGTTAAATGAGGCTTTGACAACCAGAACGGCCATTCAAATAATGACCGAAATGGAAAAAATTGGGTTTAAAAAAATGTCTGGTTTTTTAGGTGAAGGTTTTCTAAAATTGGAAATGCATATTAATGCACTATTTAAGATTTTGTAGTTGTTCATTCTGGCTCTCAACACAAAATAATGAGTGTGACGTTAAATAATTGTATTGTTGATACACCAAGTTACCGTCGGTTTCTATGATGATGAGTTTTTTATGACTTTTAAAATAATTTCGAAGTGTCAAGTATAATATTATATAAAATAGGAAACACGAAATTTCGCAGGATGTTTTGCATTCTGCTAATGTAGCTACTTTAGAAATTATACCGAAGAAATCTGCTTCTAAATATGAACAAGAATATTCGTTTTCCATTGATTGGTGTTCCCAAAAAAACGTTAATACATTGGACACAGGTTTATCTATTTTTAAGAAGTTGAAGCCGTAGATAAAACTGAAGCGAAATGTAAACATCAGCAAATTTTATAAGGTAATTGCCTTTATCAAGCAAAAAAATACGGGCTATAAACCTAAAATATCTAAAACGTTGAACAAAGAAGATGTCACCAAATTTTTATCCAAAGCTTCGGTTAACATATATTTATTCCATAAAATTGTCTCTATTTTTGGAATTTCTGGAGCTTGCCGTGGCCAAGAGCTAACAAATTTATCTTTGGATGACATTGAAGAAAAAAAGATATCTTAGTGGTTAACATACCAGACACAAAGGCACATGTAACACGAACTTTTGTTGTTTTCAGTCAAAATTATATTTACTAGTACAGAAAATATATAAAATTGCGTTTCTCAAACACTAGCCATCGAAGATTATTCATAAATTATCAAAATGGTAAATGTACAGTGCAGTGCGTTTAAATCGGAAAAATTTCCTTTAATATACCCGGGATCCTTAAGCTTAGAAATCTTAAAGAGTATACCGGATACTGTTTTAGGAGGTCCTCCGCAACTTTATTCGCAAATTCTTCTGGGACAGACATTACAGACCTAAAACGGCACGGTTGTTGAAAGTTATATAGATAAATTAATAACATATAAAATAGAAATTCTTAATAAAATTTAAACAAATAATTTTTCAAAGAATAATACCATACTTTTACTCAAGCCAACGCCATGTCGACAGCCTGCGGCTACAGCTAGTACTTTCAGCGGCACCATAAGTTCTGGTTTATCCATCTGCTCAAACCGTTCGCTTGATTTAGCTTCTACCGTAAATGTACAGCATATGACAAATTGTACTTTTAATATAAATAATTATAAATAACATTGTCAAATAGTTAAAAGTGGTAGTTTTAATAACATTATACTATACTATATTAAACCATATTTGATTGATATATTTATCTAAACAGGTATCGATTCTATAATATATTTTTATCTTTCAATTATATTATTAATTAAAAAAACTCAATCCTATTAGATATCAGGATTACCAAGCGAAACCAACAGAAATAAAATTCCGAATTTTCACATATTGTCAACAATATGATAGGGGTTTTTTTTATTAGGATTAGAAATGAAATCAACTGGCTATGGTTAAAAAAAAGCACAAATAATATATTCATGCAGATAGTATATACACCCAATGTTGCACAAGTATTTTTTTAATTAAACATACTAATTTAATTAGGTTTTCAAAGTTATGGGCGTACATTTTAAGAATATTTTGACAGCTCAAATTCTGGAAAGTTTATATTTGCTTGTATATTTGCATTTATAATAGAATATATTAAAAAATGTTATGATTATTAAAATTATGCTTTAGTTTAACATTTAAAGTAAAGAGTAATTTTTACATAATATATGAATGTATATGTTAAAGCACTATATATTTTTATGATATAATTATGCAAGAATGACTATTGATTTCTTACAATAATAAAGTATTAAGTAAAAGTAAGTTGAAAAATATAAAATACTTAAGAATCTTATTAAAATACTAACAGGAGTTAAATTAAAGCATTCAGTTATTCTTAAAGTAAAATATCTTAACACCTATCTTAAAAGTATATAATAAACTTTGTAGGATAATAATTTTAATTTAAATTTAGAAACTCCCTTGGCTTTTCTAGAACTTGCGCTTCAAGTTGATTAAGCTTTTCATTATACGGGAGTTAAATGAATGAGAACGTTTAAATGTTTTTGTCCTTCTCTGTCTAACAGATAAAACTTAATTTCGTCCAAAGATTAATTTCCAATTATACCTTCAAATAACCTTCTGTGCTTAACTGACTACAGATTTTTTCAGCAAAAATATTTTCATTTTAATGCTTTCTTCTTGCATCCAAACCATAAAGCATTTTTTTAAATATTCTGGGCCACGCTTTTTAGTGGCAAAAAAGAGGGCAGGTGGCACATTCCTTTAAATATTTTATTATTTGCAATTTTTAAACTGGTAGAAAACTTTAGACTAATAGGTATTAATATTCGCTTTATCCACAAGGCATTAAAAGACCTTGGGTCCGTAAAAAATACACCCCACTGAATCCACCAGATATCAGATCATAGTAAAGGGTATTTTCAGGTCAAGTCTGCAATATTAATCGCAACCAAATGTAAACCATGTATACTTATGTTTTTGGGGTTGTTGCTAAACCCGAATTCGGGGTCAGTTTGACCCCATCAGGTCATGGCCAAGGGCATTTCAGAGTCAAATTCGCAAAATTAATCGTAACCAAATTTGAAAAGTACATACTTATGTGTTTGAAGTCCCTGAATCCAAATCATTGGTCAGTTTAATCCCATCGGGTCATGGTCATGGACATTTTAAGGTCCCATCTGCAGAATCCACCGCTTAAACCGTTAACTTATGTTTTTAAGTAGCTAAGCTTAAACCACATTTAGTTTAAATCGTCGTGGTGATTCCAGGGTAAAATAAATAAATTTATCGCACTTAAATTTTCTGGGAAATTACATGAGTCCGAACTATAAACAAATAGTATCAGATTTAATAGAGAGCTACAAAAGCTAGGGCTGCTTAACAAGTCTTAAGATGCATTGTCTGCATTACCATTTAGACAATAAAGAACAGGGTAAAATATTTAACCAGAATATTAAAGAAATGGAGCGTAAGTACCAAGGAAGATGGGATATAAGTATGTTAGCCAATTACTGCTGGTCACCAAAAAGACATTTACCATTAAAATTAAATAAAACGCAAAATGAATCCCCTTTGCAGACCTTTTACTATTACAGTCATTCACTACCATAAAAAAGAGTAATAAACTTATGAATTCATTTCGTTTAATTTATCTAAGTAAATGTTATTATTTTATTTGTATGTATATTTTTTGGGCCCGAAAAAAAGGTAAATAGATACGTATAATTCTACCTCAATTAGGGTAAATATTGTATTTAATGTGTCTGTCTGCTTCTCCTTGTCAGAGTTTTTATGCAATTTGTGTATGCCTAACTCTTTATCAATGTTTGTATGCACGATTTGAATTTGAGTGTGATACATTTTATATATTTGACCATGAAATGACCACGACGATGACTCAACGAGTTTTAAATGACCTTCGGTTTGTGGTCAGCAGCTTTAAAACATATTTGTTAACGACATACATTTCGTTGCGTTGGTTCTGTAGATTTGACCTATAAATGCTCTTGACCACGATCTGAAGAGGTTAAACTGGCTCCGGATTCGGATTCAGCGATCCTGAGAATAAAGGTATACGTTGTTTAAATTTGGTTGCGATTATTATTGCAGATTTGACCTTTAAATGCCCTTGACTATGATCGAATCGGGCCAAGCTGATGCCAGATTCAGGATTCAGCGACCTCACTCAAAAACATAAATATACCATGGTCAAGTCTTTTGAACCTTTTTTTGTAGAGCTGTGAAATCATTCGTGTAAGATACTGCTTTAAATTCATTTAAATGCGGATGTAGATATTAATTTTTATTGAAAACATGGCATTTGTGACATATAGTGAAAATACTCTTCTTTATTCAACTACGATTGCTCAATATTTATTGTATTTTATCTTTATTATTATTATTATTATTTTGATAATTAAAATCTACCTGGCATAAGGCAGTAAAAATATTTTGAGAAATATTTTCAACTTGAATAACCAAGCTAGAAAATTAAAAATGGTTTAATTTCCTAGTAATAGTAGTGGTCACCAAAAAAGTAAAATGTTTTTTTTATACATGTTAGGTTGAGGTCTTAAAACATTTTTTGTTTTTTTTTTTTTTAATAAATACCTTTACAAAAGAAAAGTAATAATTTCAACTATAATTTGGATTATTCAATAAGAATGTTCACTTATTAAAGAATGGCCAAAAAAATAAATTTAATAAGAATACCTAGTAATTGAATAGAAATTGCTAAAATTCATAATTTTCAAAAAAAATGTCCCCTTAATACCATAGTAAATGTAACAGTTTTTATAATACTCTATCGATTTTAAGAAGGGATGAGCGCTTCTACGTTTTTAAAATTTAACAATCATGCCCCGGGGTATTTTGTTACAGGCTGGAATAATTGACGCCGCTCCATTGCACAAAGAGCGGCTGGCTCTTTTGTTCCATCGTGGAAGGAAGTAGGAAGACTAAAAGGGAAAATCAGGAAAGATTCGGGGAAGTAACGACACATAATTTTTGGATTTAATTATTTTATGGGAAACCCGGGAGAACCCGGGTTACACCAAGTGCTAATAGTAAAGGGATACAATAAGGGATCATTCCGTGATAACCCCAAGGCGGGTTATGCCGGTTTTAGAAGGAAAAACGGGAATAAAAGGGAATTTTATAAGTCCCAGGGATTATAACGGACATTCTACAAGAAACCCAGAAGAACACAGGACAACATATTATTATCTAAAAAGAAAGAAGGAGAAACAAGTAAACCTCCCGTGAAAACCAAAGAGCGGGTTCTAAAGGGTTTTTCTACTCAAGGTCTTCTTCTTCTTCTTCGTCTTCTTTTACCCTGGGAGCCGTCTTGATTAACTACCGCAGGCAGCGCAGCCTCATGGGCTTTTTGTGCCTAATCTCCCATTGTCTTTTATATCAATCCTCTCATTAGTCTTGTTCCTTCTACAAGTCTGTATAACCCCGAGACTGGTTGGTTGATATATTCCTGTGGGCTCATTTCCGGTTGCCCAAACAATGCCTGTCTTTTGTGATTCAATGCTTTACATTCGCACAGGATATGGTAGGCTGTTCCTTCTCCCTCGTCGCACATTCTGCAACTTGGGTCCCCATTGTATGAGCCTATCTTGTGTAGGTGTCCTCTTAGGTTATCATGACCTGTTAGCAACCCTACTGTTATGCGAAGTCTTTTCCTACTTTTTCTGAGTAGTTCTTTCTTCGTTCTTTTGGATGGGCCTCTTATGAAGCTTTTTCCATGTCTTATTCTACTAAGGTTTCCCCAGTATTCTTCGTGTTTGTTTCGGATCCATTCCCTGGTTTGCCCTCGTGCTGTGGTTTTGGTCACTCCAAGGGCAGGTTCTGGCCCAAAATATGGTGTGGATGATCCCTGACTCGCTAGCTCATCCGCTTTTTTGTTGCCTTCTATCCCCGAATGTCCTGGTCCTGGTACCCACAAGAGAGTTACTCTGTCGCGTTCTCCCAGGACTTCCAGTTCTTTTTGGCATTCCCATGTGCCCCTAGTGACGCTTGGCTGTCTGTTATTATCAAGGTCTTATTTCGATTTTATTTAAAAAAAAAATATTATTTTTTTTTGAGTTTTTAAAAATAATTTTTACGTGTTATACTATCTGAATAAATATTTCTTTCTGTGTAGACGACTTACAAGATTTTCATTTTATTCTTCATGTGCTTTAAATGGATTTTCTCTTTAATAAGCAATGCAATTAAAATACTGTGTTTACATTAACTGTGGCGGTAAAAAATTTGTTTAAATTAAAATTTGTTAAAATTTAAAGTTTAATAAGAAAAATATTAGCTTCCGTATCTATTAATTTTTGTTTTTTTGTTTTCTAGGTGTTTATAATAGAAGTTATTTGATTTCATATCATTCATTGGTATTTAATGGAAAAAATCTAAAATCCCAAAGCCTTCGTGCCTCTGGAGCAATTATTTAATGCTTGAGTCCACAATTAACATTAAAAATAATATAGATCTAAGCCGCTATCCCAGAGTTATTGCTTTCCCTAATAAAAAATCCGTTGACCACAAACCTAAAAAATCAAGAGTATTGAATAAAGAAAAAGCAGATAGATTCTTATAAGAAGCTGAAGATAATATCTACCTTGTAACAAAGGTAAATAATTAAATGTAATTTCTCTTCTTGCTTTTGATTAATTTTTATGCATATTTTAGGTTGCATTGATCATTGGTTTAGCAGGTGGTTGTTGTCGTGAAGAGTTTTGTAAAATAACCTTAGATAATATAGAAAATAAAATAATTATGAAAGTAATTAAAATTCCCAATTCTTATAACGAATCTGGAAAGATCCTTTGTCGTCATTGGAGAAAAAAATATTTCTTTATACAAGAAATATTTTTCATTACGTCCAGCAAACACAATACATCGCAGATTATTTGTATATTACAAAAACGGAACTACACAATCTATTGGTATTAACACTTTTGGAAATACGCCTGCAAAATTGCTGAATTTCTTAAATTACTGCATCCCAAAGAATACACTGGGCACTGTTTTCAAAGAAGCTCAGCTACATTATTAGCTGATGGTGGTGGTAGTATAACCGATATAAAAAGACACGGAGGCTAAAAATCAACCAGTGTAGCAGGGGAGTACGTAGAAAATTATTTAAGAAACAAAATTTGCATAGCATCACAGATTGAAAAGGGCCGTAACGAAATGAATATTTCGAAAACTGGTACAAATACTAGTACGACTAATAATTTGAATACTGCCACTTTTGTTAATGTCCCCAATAATATTAATTTAAGTAATTGGTATAATTGTGTAATTAATATTCATAAGTAATGTATTCATAAAAGCAATTGTTATGTTATATGTGATTTATAATGAAAAGTTATGTATTCATCCAGATTCTTTTTAACATAATAAACTCCCGACAGAAACAATATTGTACGTAACACGATCCAAAAGTTTTTTACGGAATTCGCAGGATTCCAGAACGAGCCGTAGGCGAGTCCTGGAAACTTCCTACTTATCCTGTAAAATATCACTTTCGAAACTTGATACGTAAATTACTATTTTAATTACGATTCCTGAAACAGCCTATTTTACTGATTAATAAAATTACCGTAAAAAATCGGCTGTAATTTTTGAAAAAACCAATGGCGTAAGTTTTTTTTTTCACTAAACACGTAGGCTTGCAGGCACAACCACTACTGATGTAAGTGCCTCATAAAACCAATATTGTACAAGAAAAAGTGAGCTTTAATATTACATTACAGCATGTTCAAAATAACTTTTTTTTACATTTTTAGATCAATTAGTAAAATTAATTGCCATTAAATTTACTTACAATATTTGGTAGCACCCTGTATAAAGGTGTTTAAAATTTAAAGATATACAAAATCAAATAAACTATACAGTTTTTTATTCAAAATGAAAAAGTCTCTAAGTTTTGGTTAGACTCAGTAAATAATAACCGTGTTTGTTGTTTTTTATATTTCCTCTTTTCACATTTAGAATTGAATAATATAGCATTCCATGGCTGTATCCGTTACCCTCTCTGATCATAGATTACGATCTCTTCTAAGGATTTCTGTGGATACAGTAATTGGTTTTCTGTATAACGGAAAATATATAGATGACGGTTCTTAGTGGCAGCTTTGGATTTAAGAGAGGCTAAATCTTAAACTAAATAATTTATGTGTCAAAACGACTAATTTTGTTAAGTGTTTGCCATTTTCTTTCTGCTGATATTCTATTACATTATTTTACATTTAAGCCAACCTTTTAGTAAATGTTTAGGTTAAAGAGGGAATAGAAATAATTACGTTTTTGTTTATTGGGCAATACATTTAAAAAAATGTTATACATGTTTAGCTGCATCAGCATGGGTATTAAAGGAATATATTTTTTTTGTCTTTCCGTTCCCGCTTATAGTTTATCGAATGTTGTAAGGTAAGACATAAATACATCCTTTATGGATTTTTGCGATGAAATTTTAAATACTTATTTTACCTAATAACTTGTTCCTAAATTAAATTTTAATCTTAATAGTTGCAAGATTTTTTTCTAAATCATCAAACGTGGTGTAAAAAAATAATACATTTTCCTATGTTTTCAAAACATGGCAACCTACGTCTTTATTGTTTAATTTTCAATAGTTTTTAGGAAAAAGTTGTTTTAGTAAAAAATAATGCATACAAATAATAAAAATAATATTACAGAAATTATAGTATTTTTTTAACCTTTAACAACCAAAATATCTATGCTACAACAATAGCGCTAAAATCTTGGGCTTTCATTGTTAACTTGTATAAAGCGTTTCGGTTAGTTAGGTTACTCCAACTATTTTTAGGTAATAAAAACTCAACCTTACGTAAAAAGTACGTACGTACCGAGCTAGAGTCGAAAAATGACCGACCTGTTCCGGGTTGACATCGGTTGGTACACCGATGGCTCCAAAACCAAGGACGGTGTTGGAACTGGAATATATGGATAGAGGCCGAGGGCCGAGTTTTCCTTTAGCCTGGGCACTCTCGCAACCAAATTTCAAGCGGAGGTATTTGCTATTGAGATGTGTGCTAGATCGCTGATTGATCGGCACTGCACACGTAAGACAATTAAAATATTCTCCGATAGTCAAGCAGCTCTTAAGGCTCTTGAATCCAACCGGTGCAATTCAAAACCGTCTGAAATTGCAATGATGCGCCGACCAAGCTGGGTCAAAACAATAAGGTTACACTACTGTGGATACCTGGACACACCTGCCTAGAGGGTAATGAATCCGCAGACCTCCTTGCCAAAAGGGGGGCGGAAACAAAATTCACAGGGCCGGAACCGGTCATCGGTATATCTTATGGAACGACCAAGCAGTTCATATCAGCTTGGACACAAGAAGAAAATCTTCGGTACTGGCATGGACTTCCGGGTCTCAGACACTCAAAGGCCTTCATAAGCTCACCGAAAAAACAATATACTGTCAAACTACTGGAGCAATCAAGGGTGCACCTTAAAACTCTAGTGGGACTGTACACGGGACACTGCAGATTAAAACACCACATACACAAGATCGGCCTAGCGGAAGACGCCGAGTGCCGCATGTGCATGGAGGGGGATGAATCGGCAGAACACATACTGTGTTCTTGCCCAGCAATGGCACGACTAAGATTCGCAATCCTCGGCAATGACACCTTGTTGCCGGGGGAGGTGAAAGATCTCTCTCCCAACAGGATCATTAGATTTATTAGATGTCTGGATCTGGTGGAAGAAATATAAAAGGGTGTGAGCCACAATAGACCGATCGGTCGCGGTGGAAGGGTGTTATACCCACTCACTTTAAACCTACCTACCTATGTACCGAGCTGGTGTAGTGGCAGCGTACCAAACTTACTTACGACACCGTGAAGACGCAGGTTCGATTCCCGCATTGTCCGTTGGACTTTTTCATAACTCGTCACCTTACAAAAGGCAGTGGCAAACCACTGTGTAGTATTCTGCCTAGTAAACCCTCTCACATATGCTTCGGAAGGCACGATAAGCCGGTGGTCCCGCATAACTATGTAAAAGCAGTTGGTAGGCAACACAGATATATGCAAAAGGGCGCCTACACTCTGAATGGAGTATGGGACATTAAGAAGAACAAGAATAAACTTGCTTAATACATTTGGTTGTTCAAAATTATTACGTTTTTTTAATTTTTTTTTTCAGTGAGTTTTTTTATAAATAATTTTTACGACGTTTTACTCATTAGGTATTCTCTTCAACTCCAATTTAAAGGGACCTTTTGGTTTCCCCAATGTACACTTCACCACATTTACAGGAAATTGGGTAGATACAGTTTCTATTTAAATACTGCTGTCCGGTAGCAAATATTTATATGGAATTATTTGAGAAACACAAAATTATGACTGCACTAATTTAACCAAAAATTTGGCTGAGGTATGTTGACGATACTTTTATTGTTTGAACAGGTAATAACGAAAAAGTCAAAGGAATCTTAAAACATTGTAATCGCTTTCGGCCTAGTATTAAATTTATCTTGGAGAATAAGCAAAATTTGGCTCTACTTTTCCTCGTCTTCCTAGTTAAACGACATAATAGATATTTACAGATCTCGGTATGATTACATCAAAATTGTAAATATTCCAACGGAACCAAACAAGGGTTCATACGCACCCTATAAAACCGCGCAGTGACCCTATGTAACAGTAAGGATTCTCTGCAGAAAGAAACTACTCATATAACCAAAGATCTTATCAGAACGGTTACACTGGGAGACTAAATAAGGAAACGGTCGATAAACAAAACAAAAGGCTCCAACTGAACAAGACCTAACCAAACTAAACATTTAAGACAATGCCGTATATTAAAAAAAACTGCGAAAAAGATCTACAGAAGCGCGAACAAGTATAATATTAAAACAGCATTTAAATTTCAAACCAAACTACTTTAAGAAGTATTCTTACTCAGACGTAACCGGACAAAAATATTTCATAAAGACTATATCTACAAGGTTCCCTGTAAATGTGGTAAAGAATACATTAGGGAAACAAAAAGGCCCCTTGAAATTAGAGACATAGAACACAAAAACATTTAAAACGAGGTGAAATGTCGAGGTCGGGGGTTGCAAAACAAACTCGGTAAAAAGAACACCGCATGCAATAGTCTAAGCCAAAAATTATTTATAATGAAACCCACTAAAAGAAAAGAAAATTTAAGGAAGCTGCAATAATTAAAAACAACCAAGATGTAGTTAGCAATCCTAATGTTGACATCCCAAAGATCTGGTTATCGTTGCTGAACCGTGAAAAGTAGGTCAAGGTTTGGTGAACAACGAACAATATGTAAGGTCGTAACTAAAACAGCAGTTTTTAGTTACTACTTAAAAACGATTGGAGATACATCACTTACTGAAACGTTGTGTACCAATTAACAAATAAAGGCGATGGAAGTCCAAGATTTTAATTTTATATTAAAACCATTGTCACCTTTAAGGAAACACCTATAATGTACCTAATTAATATAAATATTTTTGTTTAAAAATAAACTTACTGTAATCATAAAAATAAAAAATATTATTTGTATAAAGAATACTGGGATATTTTATTTCGCCTAAATTATGTGAAAGTTATTGGCGTATGTTTTACGAGTATTAGTAAACTCTTGGAAAGACAGTAAAATTTAAATGCATTTATAAATAGTAATTTATCTGCTTAATTTACTGAAAATATTTTTAAAACATACATACTGTTTTATTCTCAAAAGCAGTTAAATTTTTGTAAGACGTTTGTTTGTTTGTTGGGTGTTGGTGTAGGTACAGGATTTTTGACGTGCATATAATTTGACAGTAGTTGTTTAATATGTTTAATCGTCTTTGTTAATTATAATAAAATATAATTCCAAATATAAATGTTCATGACGTATTTTTTATATACAGGATATTTAAAAAAACCTGTTTTTAAGACATTTCTATAGCATTTTTACACTTTATTTAAATTGCTTTTATTTAAAATATCTTAAGTGCTAGAGTATCTTTTTTTGACGGAATTACAACTTTTTACTTTACTCTGTCTCTAATTAAAATATCTAATTTTAGATTTTATATATAAATAAATTTACGGGTACTTTCTAATGGAAAGATAATATAACCACAAGTAAAATGTGTCAGCATATCCCCTGAATAAATTACAAGTAAGATTGTTACTTAATATGCTGAACAAATTTGGCTGAAGTTTTGAATTATACTTAGGGGAAAACGCTGTAAATTTTGTTTGCTACAGAAATGAAGTTAACCCTTTATTCTCCAGAGACTTGTTAAAAAAACATAAGCAGAGAAATAAGTTAAAATAAGAAAAATATTTAAATTACTTCTTTAAAAAATATAGACTAACTTAAAGCTAACCAATGGAATCTTATAGAAGGCAAGTAATATAGCAAAGGTTAAAAGATGGTAATGTATTTTAAACATTTTTCAAGATATCCAAAAAAATTAGGGTTTTGCGTTTTTCGTTTTTGCTTCCTATCTTACCTTTCTTCAAAGACAATGGTAGTTTGATAACTACAATTGTCTTTGCTTTCGTGGTAAATAAGGCTGGTATTCTTTTTTCTGTACTTTATTTACCAAATAATGTAAAGGCATACATATTTTATAACTGGTTACAATATAGGTTCTGCAGGAAAAATTTAATTGATACAAAGCTACCTAAAGGGTACTGCGGTTGTTAAACCGTGAAAAATAGGTCAAGCTTTGGTGAACAACAAACAGTATGTAAGGTCTAGAGACGCGTCAATCGTGAATGATTCGATCACAGTGACCGAATCGTTTATGAATATTGAACGATCGAATCCTGTACGCTCGCAGTGATCATTCAATCATGACTAGTGTTGTTACAATCAATAACCAGTTCAGTGTATCATGTGTCACCATATCGAAATATCGACCGATCGACCATCGCTGGGACGTTTGGTTTGGTACGCTTATAAAAATGATTGATTGAATGAACGATTGAAAAGATTGAATCATTTGAGAAATCGGTCAATGATTGATTCGATCGCCAGTGAATGATCGAGTTACCCATCTCTAGTAAGGTCGTAGCTTAAACGGTTGTTTTGTTTGTGGTAGTGTGTGTAGTTGGTGGTTAAAATTTTCCAGTAAAAATGTTCTTGGTACAGGCGTGCATGGTTAGAAATTGGGCCGTGTACCACTAAATATTGTAGTAAACACTAGTAGCACAGTCTGCAGGCAATTCTCATGAGTTTAATTTGTAACCGGTTGCAAGATGTTAGAAGATGTAGAAGGTGATTACCTGAATATGACTATATAGGTTTAGACTCGAAAAAAGTGTGCAGGGGTGTGGGGTGAAGGGTTAAAATGCTGCAAGCGCCATTGTTAATTTTAAAGAGGTATGTTTAAAATGTTTTTTTGGGTATTAAAAAACTTATAATTTGAGCCCGGCTAAAATTGATTTGGTCAATTTCTTTATGAAAAAATGCAAAAAACATTAAAAATAGCCATTTTTAAAATGTTAATAACTATTGCAAAAATATTTTTTTATCCAATTTGATCATTGCAAAAAACGGTTTTTTAATTCTGAATTAACCGAAAGGAGACAATTGAGTTCTACTGATTTTAGACCCCTTATCTATTGTTCTATATCTTTTTTGTTTATAAATATTTTGGTTCTTACAAACTGTCTTTTGCTTTTTCGAGACTTATATTATACTAATTTGGATCAACGTTATAAAAAAATAAATATGTAGTCCTTTGTTTTGAACCTTGAAAAAAAGTTACTTTTTGGTTAGTAAACTATTGCATTGCCTTTAATTAAAATTTTTACTTAAAATTAACTGCTTTAAAATAACTATTTTTTAAAAAAATAGTAATTGTAGGTCAACTTGTTTTGACCATTTGAATACGGTTGGCTGATCATTTGTTAAAACTATTGGAGCAACGTTCTATAAGAATATAAATTTTAAAATAACTACTAATTAAAACTACTTAACATTTTTGAAAAATTGATTTTTACATAAATTGGAACACATATTAATACACTACTTTTAAACTGTTTTTAATTATTTTATACATTTTCATTTAAGTTACAAATTCTTTCAAACGCTGCAACCGGTATACAATATATCAACATCGCCCGTTTGAAAGTGATACTTTTAATTTAATGAAGAAAAAGTGTAAAATAAACGTTTTAAAGGTTTTATAAAATATTTTGTGCACTAATGTAAAAATCAAAATGTGTACAAATATAGGTAAATGAGGTTTTTGACTTTAAGTTTGATGATGAATACCAAAAACGAAACGTTATATCGCCAAATATTTTTTTCAGATTCGTGATCAGGTCCAAAACGATGAAATTTGTCAAATCTGATTTGATTTCTAGACAATTACCAAAAATTATAATAATTAAGAATTAATTTTGAGGGTATTTGATTGTATAATACTTAAACATTTGATTGTATAATACTTAAACACAATATAACGTATAATAAAAAGTTGTAATATTTGTTTTCTATTTCTAAAAGATGTGTTTAAAGTGACTGATACTTTTGCGGCGCGAGGGAGGTAGTGGTGGGGATAAAAGCTCTCGGACTGACATGCCAAGTCAAAAACCGAAATCGAAAGTTCATTACATCTTTAAATTCAATTGCACTCTTATTTATTTGCTAAATTCATTTTTTTATATTATAAAAATTATACAAATGGTTGAAAACTATTTTAGGTAAAAAAAGCAAAGTTAAGAGAAATTTTTCTAACAAAATTTACTTCTTAATAATCATAGCACTTTACTTAAATATAGAGTGTAATGTCTTAGGACTAATCCTTATAGAAATGACTTGCAAACAAATATCTTAAGGTAGATGAAACTATTCAAACTCTTAAATAATTAATTTTCGACTGGCAAGAATTTAAATATGATAATTGGGAATGTTACCGTATGTGATAATATTTTATTATGTTCTTAAGGGTAGATTTTCAACATCGATAAAAATCAGACAGCGCAAGCATATGCTAGAGTTTGTTTAGGTTTTACCCCCGTAAAAAACATAATTCTAACTTGTTCTTGAAGTTAATAAAATAATTACGTTAGGAGCATTAAAATACAGCAAATAAATTTGGCAAAAGACTTAAAGGTGATTTTAGGCCAAAGTATATTAGTCCTACCTAACTAAAGGTTGAAAATTCTACTTAATATGCAAAAGGCACAAAAAAAAATAGGTAGTAAGAAAGCTTATTTACAAAAAGCCTTATATTTTACTTAAGATAACCTTTTTTCGATATTTTTAATAAGTGCTTGAAGAAATATAGAAATTGAATCAAAATGACCTTTGTTTAAACAAAACGAATATTTTATGTGTAACGGTTGCGTAGCATAAATCCCAAAACTTTTTTGTTTACCGTGGGGTAACATTATTGACAATGTTAACTTATTTTCCAATGGTTTCAAATTACAAAATGCTTTCTGCAAACACCGGAAAATTGATAAAATCTAGGTTTTCTGTTTCTAATTTAAGCTACGATAAAGTGTTTTAAAATGCATGGTTATTGCTGGAACTTGCCATAGCCACATGCCATTATTGAAAATAATTTTTAGTAATCTAACTTTGGAATTAAACAGAAAAACGCGAAAGAAATCGGTCCTGGAATAGTTGAGCGCGGGGACTCTTAGGCAAGAGACCAAACCGCTTTTATAGGGAAAAGGGTTCCCTGGCTTTAAACAAAAAGCGGATAGAACTGTTTTTATAGGGAAAGGTTCTGTAACAAGGACCTGATAGCTACCCACGTCACTATACCGGGAGAGGAGGGCATGACGGATCTTATTGTCTGCTCCTCATACATTCATACTTTCCAGGAGACAGGGACACCAGAACACATATTGTGCTCGTGTCCATGTAAGAACTCTCTCCCGATTTGATGTCGGATTCATTAAAAGTCCGATCCTATTGGAAGGAATATAAAAAGGTGTGATCCAGAATAGACCGAGTAGTCGCGGTCAGGGGCGTAGCTACCGCCGTATCTGCCGTATTACCGCTGCGTAAGAAAAAATTAATAAAAACTTCCCAAATTTCCTGTCTTCTTCAAACGGAGAGATATTTAACGCTTCCGGAAAACTGTCGGCTAAATACAGTAAATACATCTTAGTTAATCTTTATGACCTAATGAAGGCTCTAAAAACATGCTTAAAATCTGAAATTCAAAAAAATTATTCCATTAAGGAACTCATTGAGTTATTGCTGATAAAATTCAATAGTCTTGCATCCAGTTTTCCGGAGGTAATAACAGCATGCTTTTTATTCTTGACCCTTTCAGTTACAACCGCAACTGCTGAAAGAAGGTTTCCAAAATTAAAATTGATAAAAAAATTACCTAAGATCTTCGATGGGACATGAACGCCTGTCAGACCTGTCACTATTGTCCATAAAGGCAAAAACTTTAGTCATCACCAGCTATAAATAATTTAATAAATCAATTGGCTGAAAAAAAGGCAAGGAGGGTAGATTTTTTTAATTTTATGCAAACATTTTTTTTGTGAAAAATCTTTACCTTTCATAAAGGCTCACAAACAAATTTTTATACGGGGCCCCGCCAAGGCACGCTACGCCACTGGTCGCGGTGAAGGGCGTAAAAAGTCCACTTACTTTAAATCTAACCTAACCTTACCTAACAAAAAACATATATTATGTTGCAATATCCAATACAAAAATATTTACTAGTTTTACAAGCCTTTTTTCGTTTTAAATGTAGTTGCTGAACCCAAAATTAATATGTAATAAATATTGTACCAATATAAAATGCTATATTTATTTCTTTCTCAAAGCCACTTTACAAGATTAAAAAAAAATAGTGAGGTAGATATTATGATAAGGTGCAAACATCCTATTTTACATTCTTAGACAGCCAACGAAGGCTTGTGCGATGCCTTATTACTAGGTACTGTGGTAAGTGTTGGGTTGTTTAGATGGTTAACACATTTTTTTTTAGTTCCGATATCCAAGTGTCGTATAATGCAGATATTGTATTTTAAAGCACCTTGAAGACACCAAAATGGACATAATACAAGTAACGACTACCTTTGAGCTCCCTTTTGTTTAAAATCAAAAAAACAAAGATTGATTTTTAATGTTTTACCCATTTAAAGGCAAAATGTTTAAAAATTATTTTTGTTCTTTTTTCAAAAATGAAAATAATTTTGTATTCATCGTTTTATTGTTTAAATGCAAGGCTTTATTACCACAGATAGTTTTTTTATTAATTCCATGTGGTTAGTTCCGGCAATAAACATATAAATCCGAACATTAAATAGCAGCTTAAAAGCAAAAGCACGAACCGCAGATTTTAGCAATTCTTCCGCTGTTTGCAGAAAGCATTCCGTAATTCCTAACTTTTAGAAAACAGTTTACTTTGTCGATAATTATAGCCTCCGTTAAACAAACGAGTATTGGTATTTGTATCACGCAATCGGGATACAGAAATATCCATTTTATTAACCTTGTTTAAACAACTGTTATTTTAATGCTGTTTTTGTAATGCCTCAAGAACTTTAAAAAAAATTGAACAGTGGATCATTTTAAATTAAAAAATAGGTTTTCTTTATAACTAAGTTTTATGCCATATTTAAATATGCTTTACATATAGATATAATGTTCTTTTTAAAAAGCCCCAACAAGGGAAAATAATAATTAAAAAGTAATACTGTGTTAAATTTTTAAATATTAAAAACCAAATTATTTTACTAAAAGTACCATAAAACAAAAAATTTATTTGTTTACTGTTGCTATTGTTTATTTAAATATTATTTAGGTATTCCAGGTAAATTTAAATTTAATTTAAATATACAGAATAGAAATTCCGTTATGACTGTTTTTTTTTCATACAATACATACATGTTTTTTGGAACTCTGGTTAATAGCAGTATAATTTTTGGTTTGTGTAAATAAAGGTTTTATGAATTTAATAAGACCGTCTCAGAAGCAAAAGACCGTTTTAACAATCGGATAAAAGATAACGGTCTCCCTTGCTCGAATGGCAGTAAAGCTTTCTGGTCCTTTGCCAAAAATATTAGTCAAAACTTCTGCACAAGTTCTTTTCCACCCCTAATCTTTAAAGATGGTATTGTCTTTACCTCTAAACGAAAGGCCGAACTATTTGCCAAACAATTTGCTGCCAATTCTACGCTTGATCCTCCTATTAATCTTCCCCTCCCAACAGTTGCTCCTGTTTCTAACAACATTTTCGATATCATTTTTAAAGTCAAACAGATCAAGCGTATTCTTTCTTCTCTTAATACTAAAAAATCGTCTGGGCTGGATGGCATACCAGCAATCGTGCTCCAGAGCTTGCACCCATCCTAACTCGCCTCTTTCGAATCTGCACGTGTGCAACCTGTCCCCAAAAAAGCATGCAACACTCTCCCTTCTTACTATAGACCTATGTCTCTTATTTCTGTTGTTTGCAAGGTAATGAAAAAATTCATTAATTTCCAAATCTTAAAGCTCTGGAAAACCACAAGATCGTAAATGATAGACAGTGTGGATACCGTCACAGAAGATCCACAGCTGATCTTTTTTTCTTTGTGTCACACAACTGGAACAAGTCCCTTGAGTTTCTTGGTAAATCCCAGATCGTTGCCCTTTACATATCAAAAGCTTTTGATTAGGTCTGGCATGATGGGCTTCTTAACAAACTTCCTTCTTACGGTCTTCCACATAAGTCTTTGCTTTGACCCTCCAGTTTCCTTTCTAATCGACGTATATCAGTTACTGTAGATGGTCATTCTTCCAGCTTGTACCAAATTATTGCTGGGGTGCCCCAGGGCTTAGTGCTGGCACCCACACTGTTTCTTTTACATATTAACGATCTTCTCTCTTCCACAATCAATCCCATTTAAAGTTTTGCTAACGATAGTACTCTCCACTCAAGTATTCAATTTCTTAAGCCACCAAGTAATTATGATTTGAAGAACAAGCGCAGGTCAATGCATATATCTCTTTTACAAGACCTTAAACTTATCCTAAATTGGTGCGCCAAAAATCTTGTTCAGTTTATGCCTTGAAAACACAGTCATGTTCCCTGTCGCGAAAAAAGTCTGCCAATGCTCATCCGTTACATATGAGCGCCAAGTTCCGCAGAACAAAGAGTCGTTTAATCTTGTCGGCGTTATTTCTGAGAATAACCTCAACTGGAACAAACACATTACATCCATAGCCTCGGCAGCTTCAAAAAAGCTTGAATTCCTTTTTCGAGCCAGTAAATATTTTTCTTCTTCCAATCTGTATACTCTGTATGTATCCCAAATCAAACCCTCTTTAGAATATTCTTCTCATGTCTGGGGACCGGCGTCCCCTACCACACTTAGCATTCTGGACTCCATTCAAAGAAGAGCCGTTCGTCTTATTAATGATCCCACTCTTACAGAAAGGCTTCCTCTTCTTGCCCACCACCAAGCTGTAGAGGATCTGTCACGGCTTTTGCTCAGAGGAGTTTGCCAATATAATTCCTTCTCTGGCAGCTCCCAACAGAGCAACACGTAGTGCATTTTTATGCATCCCTTTACAGTTCAGTTAGAGAGGCCCCGAACTTCCCGCTTTCTTTGTACCTTCATGCCTAGAGTGTAAAGACTATGGAACCTGCTGCCCGCAGAAGTTTTGCCTTCTCCCCCCAATCTCCAAATAGTCCCCGTGTGAACAAACTCCCTCTCACCACACTTAAGACACCCACGGTACGTTAGTACTTAGGCATCAGCCTTCATGGACCGTTCCAAGATAAAATAAATAAATAAATAAAATAAAATATATATCTTAAAGCACAAACAAAGCATTTGAATAATTATTTTACATTAGTTAAAAGATGATATTTTGGACATTAAACATAAAATTTTTATATTTAGTCATCAAACTATATAACTTTCCTTAAAGCAAATATAGAAATAAAAATTATTTTTCTAGAAATATTTTGCGTATTCAAAAAACGCAAACATAATTTACGATACACTTTCATACTTTGACAGCAACTTTATTGCTTTTCAAATTATAGATGTTTCTCTAGGGATGTTTTTTAAACCCCATAGGGAAAAATATATTTTTGTAGAAATCTTCTTAAGTGTCTTGGTATTTAAGTACAATGAAACAAAAACAAAACTCAAATACAGATAAAACCTTTAATGACAGGATAAAAATTATATATTATATATATTACTGACCGTATATGAAATTAGACCGTTTATAAACTGCCTATTATTTGCCGACATTTTGTCCATAGCTTGATATTTTATATATGGACTAAACCTTATATACAGTGTGTCCCAAATTGGGCCTACATATATTGGTAACTCGGGAACCATTAGAGCTACAGTGTTGGTTAAATTAGGAAAGTTTTGGACAATTTAATTGCAAAATTAAATCTGCCTTCAGATTTTATTTATCTTTTATGGTTTTTGAGATAATTAAGAAAAACCAAAATGGTGCATTTTTAACTTTTGCCTGTAGCTCGCAAAGTACAAATTTTAGGGTTTTAAGATTACTACATTATTAGAACACTTTTTTTAAGAAGAATTTAATTTAAGTAAAAATATTTTTATAACTTTATTTGTTTTTGAGATATTTACCCAAACTTTGGATATTTATACAGACGCCATATTGGACTTTTACATTTTTGAAAAGATCTCTTCAAGAGCTTTTTATTGATGTATCACAAGTCTAGGTTTTGAGATTGCTTAAGCTCTAAAAACGATAATTTTTGTTTATTTGATAGTAGACTTAGACTAGACTGCATAATGACCGCCCCGTTTCATAAAAAACAAATGATACGCACCTGGAGCGGCATCAACCTAATCATAAACATTTAAGATTCTTAGTGATGAGAAATTCAAAACTTATACAAGAAAAGTGATGCTTTTTGCAAAAATGAATACTTCCCAATATTACCTTAAACCGATAATAATTAAACACAACTGTTAAACCAAAAATATAAACAAGAAAATAAAATCACAGTACATGTCTTCCTCCATTTTCCATACATTTCTCGCATTTTTCCAACACCTTGCGGGTTACTCGGCGTAACGTGTTTCGGTTGATGGAAGCAAACACATCCCGTACCCTGTGTTCTAGTTCCAGCCTAGTGTCGGGGGGAGAAAACTCGTACACCTCATTTTTTGCGTGTCCCCATAAGTAAAAATCAGGGCGTGTGATGTCCGGTGATCTAGCTGGCCAAGCAATTGGCCCATTATGAGAGATTATGTTGTCATTAAATGTATTTCTAAGGACCTCCATCACCTCCCTGGTACTGTGCGCTGAACATCCGTCTTGCTGGAACCACAAATTATTAATTTCATGAAGTAGCAAATACCTATCTCCATTCAGAGTTTCTTTAAAAATAAATGGTCCAATTAAACGGTTGTCTAAAACAGACAAATAAATGTTTATCTAATTGTGAGACGTAAATTAAAGGTGAATTTTAAATTACCTATGATACCACACCAGACATTAAACCCAAAACCTTGTTTCTAGCCGTATTTCTTCTAAATTATGTGGATTTTCTGTATCACAACAGTGATAATTGTGCCTATTAAAAGTTCCACAATTTGTAAACCGGGTTTCGTCTGTCCAGAGAACCTTGTATTGGAAATTGGGTATCTGTTGACATTAAGTAATGAACCATTGACTAAAGGTGATTTGTCTATTGAAATCATTCCCATGAAGACCCTGGACAATACGTGGTTTGTATGGAGGAAAACGGTGTTTTTTTAAAGACCGATGCACAGATGACTTAGGAATTGTTGTCTGCTCTGCCACTTTTCTAACCGATGTTGTGGGATCATCTCTAACGTTTTCCATTATAATCGCCTCTCTTGCTTCATAATTTTTGTTGAAGGCGTTTCTAAACGATGCGTATCATTAGTTTTTTATGAAACGGGGCGGCCATTACGCAGTCTAGTGTAAGCCTACTATTAAATAAACAAAAATTATTGTTTTTAGAGCTTAAGCAATCTGAAAACCTAGACTAGCTCTTGAAGAGCTCTTTTCAAAAATGTAAAAATCCAATATGGCGTCCGTATGAAAATCCAAAGTTTGGGTAAATATCTCAAAAAGAAATAAAGTTATAGAAATATTTTTAATTAAATTTAATTTTTTTTAAAAAAGTGTTCTCATAATGTAGTAATTTTAAAACCGTAAAATTGGTAGTTTGCGAGCTACAGGCAAAAGTTAAAAATGCACCATATTGGTTTTTCTTAATTATCTCAAAAACCATAAAAGAAAGATATAAATCTGAAAGCAGATTTAATTTTGCAATTAAATTGTCGAAAACTTTCCTAATTTAACCAACACTGTAGCTCTAATGGTTCCCGAGTTACCAATACATGTAGGCCCAATTTGGGACACACGTATACTGACTTTGCATACTTAGACCGTATGTTTGAAATTGAAAACGGTAACATAGAGGAGATGCTCGGTCAGTTTTAGGTATAGCGCTAGAGGCTACAGAAGATGGTTTTTACCTTTTGGAAAGTAAGCAAGGTGTAATTTCAAAATAAAAAGTCGCTTTAACTAACCAGAACTAACCATGCCCGCCAGAACTGGGGGCTTTTGAATTAGTCTAAAAGGTCGGTCAGTCGGTCGTGGTTAGTTCTGGTAGTTAAAGCGGCTTTTTATTTTCCCCAATAATTATATTTCAGACGTGAAAATGCGGGGACGTATTAGAAAAACCCAAATGCACATACGGTCTAAATCTAGCTGGGCAGTACGTAAAATGACCAAACCCTTTATAAATGGACTAGGCTGTATTAACAAGAACTGATTATTTTACGTATGGTCTAATGTCTGTAGTCCTTTTATATTAAGGGCTAGTCATTTTATATAACGTCTGCATTATACATATGGCCTGTAACATATTGTTACAGATTTTAGTTAGTGTTTAGTTATTAGAAATGTAAAAGGTTAGAATTATTTTATTTAGGTTAATAATTTATTAAAAATAGGTTACCTTAGTTTTTCCCTTTTTCAACGGCCATTGCGGATTATCCTGAGGGCGCTGGAGACATCCTTTTCACACTTTTCTGGCATCCTGTAGTAAAAGAATTCTTCCAGCTAATTCTAGACTTTTCCAGATTTTTCCATTCTTTTCCACATTACTATATAAAGCGCGAAGGAAATCCGCACGAGTCAGTTTAGTTTTGTATTCCGACGGGATAAGAAGTTGACAGACAGTTAAAGGTTAAACAGTTGTCATTATTACGTTACGTTAAAGTGTTACCATAGAAACGTTTGTAAACCAGATATCCAATAAAAAGGTGTAAAACCAGGATCCGTGTTTTTATACGGGGTGTCCCGGAACAATATACACTGGAATTTTTTTTCGTTATTTAGCTACGTAAATCCTTGGTAATTAAATAGGTACAAAACAAAAGTTTTGTATTAGTAACATCCTATTTTAACAAAACAAAATTCAAGTGTATTGTTTTATGTGATAAATAGCTATTCATTACTTTATAAACACCAAATAAAATTATTAACCAATCTATATATATATATATATATATATATATATATATATATATATATATATATATATATATATATATATATATATATATATATATATATATATATATATATATATATATATATATTATTATTATATATATATATATATATATATATATATATATATATATATATATATATATATATATATAGTAACGAATTAATTATATTATATATTTTAATTATAGTTAATATATTATATTATATTTTATATATATGGTATTTTGTTTTTATGTTATAATATTTAGCGAGATTCGTTACAATTAATTTTAATTCTGTGGGGTTTTAAGTATGTCAACTCCGGCTTTCTGAAACTCTCAATCCCTTTGAGTTCTGGCTTTTATCTCATACATTTATCTGGACAGACATACAAAATAAAAGATTTGAATAATTTTCAAAAATAAATTATTTATTATAAATACTAATTTTTTTTAATAACAAATATTTATAAAAATGATAAAAATGCTGTTATTTTTAAATCTTAAATCATATATTTTTAATTCACAATTATGTTTAATATTTATATCTATGTCTTGCCTCAATTTTATAGTTTCTTTTAAAGTAACATTGGCAATATTTATTTCTCCTATCCTTTTTCAATACATAAATAAACTCTTACCTTATTACAGGAACAATATAAATGAACTATGACTATTTGTCATAAACATTATAAAAAGGATACTAAAACTAAATAATCTCGTTTTCCCTTTGGTTTACTTGTAAATCTTCCCATAAATAATGTCCAAAGCTGCCTCTAGTGTGGTGTTAGTATCGAACGTGTCGAAAAATATACTTGTTGACGTTTGTCGATTTTGATTGCTGGTTTACTTTTAATTGTCTGGATTAATTACCATTAACACAGGTATTTAACTTGATTGTTTCTGTATTAACACTTTTATAAACTTTCTGATGATTTAACTTTATATTTATACTGGAAACTTAACTTTGTTTTGTTTGTTTACTTTCTGTCAAAATAGTGAGGTTAGAATACTTTCTTATTATTTCCATGACCATTCATTTGTTTTTATTAAAAGATACTGTTAAGTTTTCGGTAGCAACTGAATTATGTGAATGATGCCGTTTTCGGGCGTTTTTCGCTTATATACTCATTGAAACAAATGAATAATTTTTATGAAAATGGATGCTTTCCAGACCACTTGAGAAAAATTTATGTTAAATTTTATGACTTCAATTTTGATATATTTTGATTTTCTTTTTATAAAACCCTATGTTTATTTCTTTATATTGGCCCTTGTTATTAAATGAAAATTATTATAAATTTATTTGCTTTTCATTTGGTATAAACAAATTTATCTTTTAATTTGAGTTTGTTTGCAAATTTCATTTTTAAAGCTTTTGATGCTTGATAAATGGCGTACGTGACTTTTACTTATTTTCCAATTTACAAATAAACTTTAGGTTTTCTTTCCTACCTACTTTACAAACTTAAATATACATAATTAAAGACATCTTTTAAGATTAATATGATTCCTTAATAATTTATAATCATTTTACAATTCAACATTATTGTCCATAAATAAACATTGTTTATTTACTATGATTATAAATGTAATTATTTGGTAACTCTTTAAGTTTTTTACCCGTTTTTAATATCTAATTCTAGAAAATGAATATTTTTACTATACTGTTCACTATATCACTTTCTCTTTTTTTATTTCCACTATTTGTTATTTTTATGAAAATACAACACTTGTCTTTACCTGTCCATTTCACTTAATCTAAGTCACTTTTGAGTTCATTAAACCGTTCTTTTTTATAGAGTTCTTTGTTTTTGTACTTATCTTATCCTATTAAAACTAATTCTAACATCTATCCTAACTCAAATCTATTTATAAGGTGATAATAAGCTATGTACTTTTCTATCCCTTCGTAACAACCTGTCATGTCTTTATTTTTGTATTTTTTGTATATACTCAGTATATTTATGTCCTGTTTTTTGAAATTATTATGTTCTAACATTATTTTATATCGATTTATAATCTTTTAGGTTCAGGGGAAGCTTTTGGTAATGTCCTTTAACATTTTACTTTTATGCTCCGTGATGTAATTTTACATCTTTTTCCCTTTATTTAGAACCATTTTTACTTATGAAAATCCTTTTTTTTATTATTATATTTTTTAATATATTAATAATTTTAATATATTTATATATATTATTATATTATTTTATTAATTATATTTTAAAATAATATATTAATTTATATATATATATATATATATCTATATATAATATATATATATATTATATATATATATATATATATATATATATATATATATATATATATATAATATATATATATATATATATATATATATTATATATTATATATATATATTAATTATTTTATTATATATATATTATATGTATATATATATAATTCGAAATGTTTTTATTAGATTATTGAATTTCGATAATAAATTATTGAGCAATTAAGGGTTGATTTTAGCTTAGCACTATCGGAAGGTGTCTTAGCATATAATTTATCTGGATAAATAAATACATGTATTTTTACGTTAAGACATGTTAGGTAAGTGTTTAGGTCATTTTGTAGTAAATACATTATTTTAACATAGGTTTATTTTAGCAAGTATGCAATTCTTTACTTTATTTTAATGTATTTATCTTATATTGAAGCTATAGGTATTTTTAGGTATGACCTTAATAACTTTATTTTAAAATATTTATGTATATTGGTATTTGTAATGGCATAATAGCTTTATCTAAATATGCATATGGAAATATTTTGCATTAATAATTATATTTGCCTTTGAAAATTTAAAATATGTATATATACGTTATCGTATACATAAAATATTTACTTGCTAAATATTTGTTTGCTACTTGAAACGTTTCTCCAAATCGATAATTTTTAAGTTTATTTGTTTTCTTTGAAAATAAAAAATATTATAAACAAACAACTGACCTTACGCAGCCTCAAATTTTATTTGTTTTTCTTACTTAACTTGCTAAGGGAACTTTTTTGTTTAAACTGCATATTTAGTATTTTCTGTGTCTCTGACCTTAATAATAAATATTACATTTTAACCTAAAAACAAAACATAAAAATATTTTTGTTTTAAGTAATTGGCTACTACTTCACACTTCTATTTTTGAATTCAATAAATAAATACGTGCTTTATTAACTACCAATGCCCCCGAAACCGGGAGTGCAATGCGTGCATTGCACGCCGACGCCATTGCCAAAAGGTCGCTAAACGAAAGTTTTGGCAAGAAAAAACCCCCAGTTACGGGAGCCCTTATAACTACAAATATTTTTTTAGGAAAATCAACTGCTATTGCGTAAAAAAACGTGTTTTAATTTACCAGCAATCAAAGAGGGATCACTCACCCTACCATGTAAAGTTGCCGTAAAATTGTTTTTATCGTTTTAGGCTTATTCTTGTTCTCATGATAGCCCACGAAAGCATATGGAACCTAAGTAGGTACTAGGTACCGTAAGTGCCGGGTTTTTTTTAGATGTTTAACATATTTTATGCCTCCACTTCCGTCAACGTTGTCCAGGCACCGAAACGTGTAGATATCACATATTAGACAATGCGGTTGTGCCACCACGGACGTTATACAAATAACTACTACCTTGGAACTACCTACCTTGATGCCTGGGTTATGTTATCCAGGAGAGACCCACAGTTTAACGTGGATTCCGAGCCAAGCCCATCGGCACATGGTGTTTACTGGCGGTCACCCATCCATTTACTAACTGTGCTTGGCGTAGCATTACTGTGCTGATCTCACGAGAACCGGTGTTTCGACACGGCAAAGACCACTGGCTATTATAGGTACGGGTCGCCGGCGTGCATGGCGTGGTCACTGACCACTATTTCATGGGTAATCTCTGACTTATTATTTCTACATCCTACGTGGGGTCTGCTGAATACTGCAGCGGGGTGGCGTAGTTTGGGGGCGACCGAGGCGACAGAATCAAAAATAAAAATATTTACCCCTTAAATGGTGAGAATAAAAAATAATAATAAAAAAAACAGTTTTATAGGTGAGCTATATAAATTATTTAGTATGCAAATTGACATGACATAGTATCTACAACTACATACGAACATACTCAGATATTAATTTTACGGGCTTTCCGGGCAGCGAAAACTAAAATCACATTGTCAAAGTCCACTTCGTTTAAAATTAGTTAACCTCAACAAGCTTATAGTAATACGTAAGTAATTCTTGATTAATTTCAATTTAGAAAAGCTACTTTTACAGCTAGCTACAGTGACGCCTACTGTCAAAAATATCCTCAGAATTATATCAATATTAAAAACGAAAGTACCCAAACTATACTGTTGTACAAACTAAAGAAGTCCATGCGGCCCCTTGGTCAAAATTTCTGCATCTCTATTTGACACACGGACAAAATTTTAAAGTCTTTCACATTCTCGCTGAAATACTTCTCTATCAATGTCATCTGGTGCTTGGTCCAGTTTGCAAATGTACATATTAAGGGTTTAAGGGGGTCGATGGCACCAAAAACAAAAACTTCGCTTCCAGGACATACAGCTGTTAAGATCTTGTTTTGATTTCCTGGATAATTCTGTCTACTCGACATTTTACGCCGCAGTTCCAACATATATAACAAACTAGTATCTGCTGCCCCGTAGTCATCATGAAAGCGTGTTTTCTTGCTTGAGTGCATGGCAGTCAAAATAAAACCAGCTTTGGATCTGATGGTCACATTTTGTATCACATCAGTCAAAAGGTGTTCCAGAACATCCAGGATTTCTGAATAATGGTTTTTCATCACATTAACGGCATCATGTCTGGCTCTTCAGCGAGTATCAATTAGGCGCTTCACACCTTGCATTAGTCCCAGCGATGAGTCGACGATGAGAAAACCACAAAGACGCGTTTCAAGATACCAAAAACAGGGATTGAATCAATGGCAACCGATGCAGCATATACTTCAACCAGGTTCAGGGCATGATTTGTGCAGGCCACAAACTGTACCTTCGAACTCACCTCTTTGCATTTTTTTCCTTCGGTTCTATAAAGCTGATATCACTACCTCTACTTTGCCTTCTTCACACTTCACATACCGTAGTACCTGACTAACTTGATCTTCATAAGACAAATTTGGTATGTTGTCAAAAATTATAGTAAAATATTTGGCTTCTTATTCCTTCCTAATAACTTCCCGGCAAACTTAATCTGCCAAAACTTAGATAAAATCGTTTTGTGTCTAAGGTGATAGATACAAGACATCCAAATTTAATTTTCGTAACATATTTGCATAATATCGCGTCGTACTTTGCCAGAAGCATCACGAGTTCAAGAAAGTTGCCCCTGTTTCCACTGACAACGTTTTTACCAGTTGTTTCACGATGCCCTCGTAGTGCTAAGTTTTGCTTTGCCAAAAACCGAATCACGTCAAGCAATCCTATTAAAAAATCCTTCCACCTCTTTTCTTCTTTGCGTGCAATTGTTAGCTCTGCTCCATCGATCGTTGCTCTCTGGTTGATCCTTATTTCGAATTCACTCTACTTAAACAAATTGTCATTGTGTACTTTGCCGGACTCATGTTCATACACGTTTGGATTCATCTTCTAATATAAGCTAAACCCATCCGTAATGTTGAGTCCTGAACCAGTGGCCTTTATTTTTATAGAAGAAAAAAGTCGACAGCAAAAGCAAAAGAAGGACTTCTTTGCTGGCGAGTATACCATCCAAGATTGTAAGATTTTTTCATCACTTGATAGTTCGCGGTAAAGCCAGTCCCAGGTTGTTTGTCTTTTTGTTGAGGTTCCTGCGGATTCACTATCCAAATGCTGAATAGTAGCTGAGCCTTACGGTACTAGGAGCGTCCTAAGGTGATCCGTTATGACCGCTTGCCATTTACTGATATCTTTTAAATCGGTACGTCATTCTAAAATCAGCAGAGGTTCATCTTCCAACAGACTAATTTGTCCACCTAAGTTAGGACTCCCTTCTTTAAAGGGTTGTTCAGGTCGGTCAGGTGAATTTAATTAAGCCAGAGTTGAAGCTTGTTCCGATGTTACTGTATGCTGGTAATCCTCCGCCTTGGTCAAAAATTTGATATCCGTTTTGTTCCTTACTGACCGATTGACCAGCACTTTTGAGAAATTTCACCATTGAACCTCTGTCTCACTGCTCTCCTCCTTCCTTCTCCTTCCGCTTTTTTTAAAAGGATGCTACGCTTTCTTTAACTCTCTTCATAGAATATTGTTGCGAGTTGCGATTTACGCTGTAAAATTTACGGGCTCTTTTTGATAAGTGAGATTCACACTAGTCACACTCTATATTTTACAAACTATAATGATCACTAAAATACACAATACAATAATTAACAAAATATTAAGTTCAAATAAATAACGTCTTTAACTCGGTAACTGCTCGTAATTTTCGTTAGTCTATCATCAATGCTTGCTCACTACTGACTGACTCGGCCGCTCTTCTCTTGCCTTATATGTCGTGTCCCAAAAAAATTCGAAAATCTTCTAGACTTTGATATACAAGGGCATATTCATAAGTGCTCGCTATACAGAGGGAGTTCAATAAGTTACTGACGTTACTGATAGTTTTATGTGGGGCATATGGTCATATATGTGAAACGGGTCATATCTTCGTTATTTAAAGCCCCAGAAGGTTGAAACTTTGCCCCAAGGAGTTACCCCAGAAACCCGCAGGGGCGTTGTTGCCATGTCTTCCAATTTTTTTCCGAAATCTAGGGAAAATCAAATCTGGCAACACCACACGTCCACCGCCTTTGTAACATTTTTTGTCACCCTGACCGCCCTTGGAGGGTCGTTGCCCGGGGCGGCCCGCACCCGCTTTCTACGCCACTGGAATAGTATACAAACTTTTCAAATATTTGTTTGTTTTAATGGAAAATCATTGCTTTAGGAAAATAACTACAAATACTGGTTGGTTAGTTCAGGTTAGAAAATATGTTTTTCTATTAAAACAACCATACATTTAAAGAGAACTTATCAAAACTAATCAAACATTTGGATAGTTTGTGTATTATCTAGCTAGTCTATAAACTTTTCAAGTAAACACTTTAATCAGAACATACGAGTATTCTTACATAAAATTAAAATATATCTATAGCACGAAATATAATAGTTAAATAGCGTTTTTAAACAGTTTAAAATAGTTATTTTTTATTAATTATTTAAAGGTATATTCCTATTATTATTTATATATAATAATTTGTTTTTTTAAATAAACGTTTTATTTTGGTGTTTAACCTTTTATTTAAGGTAAATATTTGTTTTAAAATTGCACCAAGTATTAAGGATTAAATTTATAAGACTTTTATTTTTATTGCAGTTTCTTTTTTAAGCTATATTAACGTTTACAACCAACTTCATGTGTAAATAGAATTCTTTCGGTGATTCCTAAAAGCAGCGTTAAAATCATTGCTGTTGTAAAAACACAAATAAAAAGTTATTTTTCTTCTGAAATAGTATATTTAAATGTTTATCTTTATTTTCACATAGAGCATAATAAAAATGTGATTGTTAGACTGGAGAAGCTAATATATTTTATACAGTTACTGGCATCATTTGCAATGGATAAAATACATTTTTTATATTAAAAAAAAAAGATTACTTTTGTTAAAAGATGTTGCATCTTCAAAAACCTATAAAACACTGATCAAAGTTTAAATGAGCCGTAACTCATGCACCAAATTCATGCTGAGGTGACTCAGGGCTCACTTCTAGCACCAACTCTGTTTCTTCTTTTTTTATCTTCCACAATCAATTTAATTTCTAGTTTTGCTGACAATAGTACTTTTTACTCTAATTTTCAGTTTCTTAAGCCAGTCTCTAGGCGATTTAAAAAACATACGTAGAGTAATGCAGATCTTTCCTTCACCAGGCCTTAAAGTTACACTAGATTGGTGCCATAAAAATTTGTTCAGTTTAGTGCCTTTAAAACACAATTATGTTAGCTGTTGCAAAAAAGCCTGCCACTAACTACATTCGCACTTGTCTGGGTTACTTTTAAGAATAAGCTTAACGGGCATAAATACATTTCATCCATAGCGTCAGCAGCTAAAAAAAAATTGGATTCCTCTTTCAAGACAAAAAGTATTTTTTGCCTTCTAATCTTTGTACTCTATATTTATCCTAATGTTTCCGTCTTTAGAATATTGTTCTTATGTCTGGGAACTAGTGTCTCACACAACTCTTAGCATTCTTGATTCTACTCAGGGAAAAGCTGGAGTTCTATATATATATATATATATATATATATATATATATATATATATATATATATATATATATATATATATATATATATACTTTGGAATTTAGTTTTTAAGACCTTTTCATAGGGCACCTATGTTAAGGTAGCTAGCGACTAAGGGGTTTATGTTTTATTCTTATTCTATTTATTCGCCTACATAAAAATTTTAAATTTATGCTGTTATTTTGAACTATGCTGTAATTGTATTTAAAATTAAAATTACATAATTTTTACTTTTT
Organism: Listronotus oregonensis; assembly: GCA_019359885.1. NCBI lineage: Eukaryota > Metazoa > Arthropoda > Insecta > Coleoptera > Curculionidae > Listronotus > Listronotus oregonensis. Next base: position 24,191 of record JAHBCN010003261.1, on the reverse strand, counting down.
TGTTCACATTAAAAGTTTAATTTAGCGAGAAACTTAATCCAAAATTATAATTTAAACCACAATAAGTAATTATTATTTATCTAATCAAAACGGTAATCATTGGTAGATAAAAATAAAATATTGCAATCAAATTTGATTGTTGGCCAAAAGTATTTATACGAAGGGTCTAAGCATCTATAGTAAAAACTAAAATTATTGGAATATTAAAGCTATAAATTTAAAAATATAGATTTTATTTATCAAGCTGTTTTAAAATAATAGATTTAACTATTTTTTTTGCACTTAATCCATGGTTGGTGGTCCGATTTTTATTTTCTCATTATTATTGTGGTATAAATATAAATTATCCCGGAAAGATTGGGATAGCTTTGACCGACAACTATAAAAAATGTTTCAGAGCGGAAATATTTTATATAACGTAGAGTAAACTTGCTGACTTTAAAATCGTCAAAAAGCTTTTAGAAAAAGTATTTATCTAGGCCTTATATTTGTATTATTTTAGAGGGCCTAACAATTTTGTAAATTGCTTCTTTTTCTGGTTGTATGGAATAAATCCATAAAAATAATTGGATAACATTTTTAAAAGAAACAGAAATAAAAAAGATATACCAAAATATCAAAAATAACCTGTTAGGTAATTCGGTAAATAAATTGGGTGGTGCTCTCCAGTAATTTAGAAAACAGAAGTTAGTTTGCTGACATATTTTTTTAAATCAGGCGGTCGTATAGTTGTCCATGTTTGCAGAATTCTGTTTAGCAGCGGTATTTATTTTTTTATTAAAAAGTGATAAATCCTATAAATATAAGAGCTATCTAAAATCATCTAATTGGTGCTTACCTGATTGGCGATTATCGTAAAATGTAGCAATTACTACATAACTATGTTGTTCTGTCGCATTAATGACATTTTTCTTAGACAACTTGTACTAGTTACAAGCTTACTGGGTTTATTTACTAGGTTTAAAAAAATAGTACTAAAAAAAACTTTATTTTTACCAAAATGTCAGACAGCTAGGTTTTTATTTAAAATACCATTTTTTAAATTAAATATATTATTAAATTTAATATTCAGTTGGACAAATTAAACATTAGCACAGTGAAAAACGTAAAATATTACATTTACAAAAAAAATTAGGAAGTATATTTTTTTAATTAAATTAAAAACGTTATAATTGCCTAATACTTACTTACTAAAGTCGTTATATTGTTCTTTGTTTTTTTTTTGAGCTTTTTCGCCATTTAGCTACTGGTTTAATGTTAATAGGCCCATAACTTTTTATAGTAAATAAATTTTATTTTAGGTCCATATATATATATATATATATATATATATATATATATATATATATATATATATATATATATATATATATATATATATATATATATATATATATATATATATATATATATATATATATATATATATATATATATATATATATATATATATATATATTTACATCCGAGTACCATCGAAGCGTCCTTTTATAAAGCATCTTCTAAGCGTCCATGCCGTATATTGTACACTTTGAGATCACACGGCGTCCGTACATTATACTACCCTGGCGGCGTCTTTTATGAATATTCTTTTAACATATTCATTATAACCAAGCGTCCAGCGGTGATGCCAATCTTTTTAAATGTGGTTTCGATTAAGAAAAAAATTTAGTAAAGGTAAACGATGTTGCAGTATTCGAACCAGTTTTTGATAATTTTTAATTTAGTTTAACAAAGAGTTGAATTATTATTTATGCTCTTTAGGAGTGCTTATTGTTTTGATACATCGTAAGTTAGTAGGTCGAAAGGAAAACTTAAGTTTTTTATTATAATGACATGACATGACATATTAAAATTGTTTAAATTAAACAAAAAAATATTACAATGCTTATGTTTATAGATTTTGTTATTTATGACTTACTTTGTTCTCTTTTTACTTTAAAATTTAATCAGGGTAATTTTTTTAAAAAAATATTTTCCTCACCGTTATTGTATTTCTTTTTTTAAAAAAATGCTTTTGAATTTTGAACGCCGATGTCTTCTGTATTTGGCGAAATCTTAATTTTATGATTTCTGGATATCCAGTGTGCCTATGTGATTTTTAAATTTGCAGGCTTCCAAATACAGGGTGACAATGATAGTATGCTAGAAAGTTTAACACTTTTGCTACTATAGACAAAATTTAAGGATTTGAAGATGCATATATAAGGTATAAATAGGAAAGTCATCATTAATCGAATGTCAAATACAACCGGTTTGGTCGAAAGTGAACCTTAGTCATAAGTTTTAAATAAAATCCCGTATAATTTTAAAGGCAGTCAGATAAAAATTAAAATTTACTTTTGGACGACATATTACAAAATGCTATTTGTTTTAAAAATGGAGGCATATTAAGCGTTGTAGCTAAATTTAATATGTTGGTTATCTGTTGCTATCGATAATTTTTTACGCAACTTGCACTAATAAGTTATTATAAGCGGTCAATTTACTTGTTTTAAAAAAATAATAAACCAACTTTTTTGACGTTTTTTTTTCTTTATGGCAGACATGCAGATATTGCGACTTACACATGTTTACTGAAAGTCACCCATCCAATTATTAACAGTGCCCAGCGTTACTTTATCGGCATTTTACTCTTATTTAAGTCAAAAAATTCAGGCCTACTCGATTCGAGGTTAGAAACTCTAGCAGGCGTCAGGCCTTTGCAAACGTACACATATACGTCGCCTTGGGGTCTAAAGGATGAAATGAGTTCGTAACCTGGGAAAGGGAGGTGGTTGATGTTTTGGAATCTATTTGGGTTTCGGCCAGAAACAGTAAGTGAGGATATTTAAAAAAAGTCCCTGTTGGCTTCAAACCGAAAATAGAAAAACACTAAACTTCTGCTTAATTTAACTGAAACTTTTTGGTTAATTCCAAATGGAAAATCAAAAAAAAAAAATAATAATAATAATAAAATGCCGTTTTTAGTATTTCATAGAAAAACTTTTTTGGAGTTAGACAGCTATTTCAATTTTAAATAAGTTTTTTCTGTTTCTATTCTAGAGGATTTAAAAGAAAGTTCACTTGTAAGAAGCGACAATCTACAAAAAATCTTTTGTTTTTTAATGATATGGTGTGATTTAGTAGTCCATTGCAAAAAAAAACAAGTTTTCAGATCTTTTGTACCTGCTACTTTTTTTATTTTAGTAATTATCACAAAAATCAACATACTTAAATAGTCCTGACTTTGTATTTTTGGCTGAACAGCCAGTGTGATTAGCTGAATATATACCAGTTATTTAATAAGAATAATATTTATTGGATTATTTTTATTTATGTTATAATATTTTTTTAATTAAACTCTAATTTGGTTGGTTATTTGCTATAAGCTGCTCGACAAAAAGAAATTATTACTGATAATTTTTGTATGTTATATTTTTTTGTTAATAATACTTTAACCTTAAAATTTTTAACATGTATTCCAAGCTTATTAATACAGTAAAATATTGTGGATTACAAATTTATGCTGCAAGGCAATGACCCTCTGACAAATAATATAGAGCCTGTAGAAAATATTCATTTGTACACAATTGATATAACTCTTTTTATAAAACCAAAAATACTTTTTAAGATAAAAGTCTATTGTTTTTAAATCTTTCAAAAAAAATTGGAATCTTGAATGCGGAATATGTAGTGCTTACGAAAAAGTTAAGAAGTGATTATTTACCAAAATAAAATATTATTTTAAAATAAAATTTTGGGTGATTATTAAAAGGACAATTATAAAAATTTAAAATTAACTAAAAAAATACCCCCCGCTAAAAACCGTTAAATACAGAAAAGCAATATTAATATATATATATATATATATATATATATATATATATATATATATATATATATATATATATATATATATATATATATATATATATATATATATATATATATATATATATATATATATATATATATATATATATATATATATATATATATATATATATATATATATATATATATATATATTTCCGTGACACCCCGTATGAAAACACGTATCCTGGTTTTACACCTTTTTATTGCAAAACAGGTTCACAAACGTTTCTATGGTAACAAAAATTCAACGTAACGTTATTGTGACAACTGTTTAACCTTTAACTATCTGTCAACTTCTATTCTCGTCGGAATACAAAACTAAACTGACTCGTGCGGATTTCCTTCGCGCTTTATATAGTAATGTGGAAAAGAATGGAAAAGTCTGGAAAAGTCTAGAATTAGCTGGAAGAATTCTTTTACTACAGGATGCCAGAAAAGTATGAAAAGGATGTCTCCAGCGCCCTCAGGATAATCCGCAATGGCCGTTGAAAAAGGGAAAAACTAAGGTAACCTATTTTTAATAAATTATTAACCTAAAAAAAATAATTCTAACCTTTTACATTTCTAATAACTAAACACTAACTAAAGTCTGTAACATTATATATATTTTTTTTGGTAAAAAATAATATCCTGAAAAACGCTGCAGATATCCAAAATCCAAGAAACCTTGTTTTTTGGAATAAACTACATAATAATAAACACCATATAATTAAAAAATAAAAAATATTTTTATAAATCGTCGCTTTTGACAAACTTTCTATAAAAAGGAGAAGTTTTTTATGCTCTGTAAAATAAAAACGGAAAAACTATTAAAATTTGGACTAGCTATCTTTCTCCAAAATTTTTTCCTACCAAACGTGAGAACCGCAATTTTTTTTATTTTATATTTTTAAATTATAACGATGTCAAATTTACTAAAAAGATATTCAGTGGCGGGTAAATTGAGCAGCATATGTTGGGTATTTTTTATAGGTAAAGAAACACACCTTTTGCTTATCAGGTATTACTTCTTATTTAAAATATTTAAAACATTTACGTTAAAAGTGGCATTAAAACTATTTTTTTTTGCGTCATATACAAAGTTTTCATACATTTTTCATGTACGATTACATTATAAACAGTTCAAATTATTGATTTGGGTTTACTTCCGGTTTAGCTCCAGGTTTGCACCTTAGACCCAAAAACAAAATCTTTAAAAGCAACGCATACATTAATGTGTGCCATGTACCGTTGAAATATGGTAAAATTATTTGTTTTTTCGTATACTTTAAATTCGTGTCTTAAGAAATTCGAAAAAGAGTTAAAGTAGGTGCAAGTTCGAAGCAAATTTGTTTAAAAGGAAAAGTATTATGCCATCCAGTTTAAAGGATCTTCTGGTATCAAAGGAAATTTTTTAAGACGTTTGATAAGAAACGAAAGCAAACTTTATAAGTGCCAAATTAAAACAAAAGAAACAAACGTGAAATTGGTAAAAAAACTTAAGCGATTTCTTTAGAGATAAAAACATTTTTCGCTAACGGCCTAAAATATTTACTGCCATTCGAGCCAGAGATTACTATTTTTTTAATGCTACTCTTTAACAATCTTTGACCTCAATTATAGTTTAATTGCATCAGTTTCATACTTCGATGCTAGCTAGTCAATTTCTAGAAATGAAATTTTTTAGCAACTTTTTGTGAGCTTTTATTTTTAAACTTCTACAGTTATATCACATAATTTAGACAATCACGATCTATAATTTAAAAGCTTGTGGGTTTTTTTAGTATAAAAAACAACTATTGGGGTCTCTTTACGTAAATTTTAAGCAATCATTATTATGAACATTTAAATTACCAAAATACAGTTATTTCGGTGGAATAAAACTGAAAAATAAAACAGTACATTTGAGTTTCCTCGACGACCTTTTTTTCCTGAAAAAAGCTTTATCCTTCCCTAAAACTGATCTAGGAAGCAAAACATAAAAAATTCTCTGATTTTTACTAACCCCTAGTGATGAGCGAGACCGGTCTTGGTCTTGCGGTCTTGGTCTTGGTCTTGCACCAAGACCAAGACCGCCTTTTGGCTTGCAAGACCAAGACTAAGACCAGGGTATGCAAGACCAAGACCAAGACCGAGGGGTGCAAGACTACGCAAGACCAAGACCGACCTGCAAGACTCTTGCACTTTTGTCACTTTTTTTTTAAATTATAATATTCAATTTTTATATTCAATATACAGAGGTATTTCATACAGACATGACAAAAAATGTGTCGAGAACTGCCTAAAAAGGCTATTATTTTATGAGTAACAGGTTTTTTTAATAAAATAATAATTAAATCGATCACTTTGTTTTTTAATAAAATTATCTAAAAACGATAACTAGTAGATTCAGTAACATGTTTCAAAAATAATAAGATTGTGACTCAATGGTCCGACAAAGCTCAATATCTCTTAAACCGTTTATGACAGAGAAAAACTAAGAGTACAAAAGTTATAGAAGCTGAAAATTACTTACCTATTCCTAATGTTTTTTTTTTTTAATTAGGTATCTAGTGATGCCACTTACTGGATCAAAAATTTCCAAAATCCAGGAAAACATTATTTTTGTGCCACACTGTAAGAAGTGGCATCATTAGATTGCTCCTTTAAACTAAGATATAAATGTAAAAGTGTTGGTTTAATAAAAAATATATTTGTCATTTTATATAGGAATACTTTTTATATAAATGGATTTGAAATTTCACTTCCGGTTTAGACGGAAAAGTCAAAACAATGCCAAAAGTATAATGATGACCTCATTTTTGTCAAAACCGAAAATGATATATAAAAAACCATCTACGTCGACATTGTACCTATATGACAGTTCAAGAATTTCCAGCATAATATACAGGGAAGCGATTTTTTTAAATGAATTTTTGACTATAATTTTTCTATTTTAGGTTAAAAGCTAAAAATAAGGAAGATTTCTTGAGTGGTAGTGGATTTTTTGGAAAATTCTGAAATAGAAAATAATTTTACATTTTACGCCCTTTTTTCTATAATTTTTGTACATTCAGTTTTTTACCATTATGAACGGTTTCGGATATATAGATCTTTGTCGCACTATCGAGTCACCTTGTATATGCAAAATGTTTATAAAGTATTTGTACAAACTTTGTACGGCAAATGTTTGACTAATTTGAACATAGAAAGTTTATTTGAACTGAAAAGCTTCCTAAATACCTTTTTTTTAATTAGAAACCAATGTTTACATATCAGAATCATTTTCATGGAAATTTCACATCTGGTTGAAATTAATTTTTTTTTTCCGCCCTCAGAGTACTTAGTATTGTAATTTTATATGCTTCTTCAAAGAAAATTTAAATATTCCCTATCACTAAAATGAAGCGCTATAAATAAATAAACCCCTACATTTAAAATATCCTTTTTAATCAAATAATTTAAATGTACATGTAAGGTTAAAACTGGTATATTTTAAAATTTTAAAGCAAAAAATATAGTCTCCATCTTTATTTATTTGTAAGTATTAAAAAAATATATATTTTAGTTAAGATTGCTTAGTTTAAATTATTAATACCAAAAAAAGCAAGACCAGCAAGACTCTTGCAGCAAGACCAAGACCAAGACCGGGTGGTGCAAGACCAAGACCAAGACCTTCTTTGGGCTTGCAAGACCAAGACCAAGACCAGTCTTGCAAGACCAAGACCAAGACCAAGACTAGCCCGGTCTTGATCTTGGTCTTGCTTTGCTCATCACTACTTACCCCTAAAAAAGTAAATGAATATTTTACACAAACTAGACCTTTTTACTCGGATTTTTTTGTAATACTTTATGAATTGTAAAAGTAAAAACTAGGGTGCATTAGATATTAAAAGTTAAATTAAAAATAGGATAACTTTTTAGTAACACACTCTATTAATAAGATGAATATAAAGTTTATTTATTTATGAGCCATAATCACGTAAAATTTCTTTAATATTAAACCTAAAAAATACCACCTCTTTAATCCTCTACTAACTACATGTTAAAATAATATACAGTAAATTGTAAAGGACGCTGTGTGATCAAACAATCCTTTTATAAGGCTAAAATTAAACTTTTAAAGTATTTACTACAATGTTTACAATTACTGTAATGTATGGACGCCCGGAGAATAGTAAGATGCATATATATATATATATATATATATATATATATATTATATATATATATATATATATATATATATATATATATATATATATATATATATATATATATATATATATATATATATATATATATATATATATATATTTTTACAAAAGTTAATTTGGTTCGATCGATGTATGGGGTACAAGGTGTCCCAGAATATGTAGGCAATCTCTCGGAATCTAATAGAAAACCCAAAAATATTATGGCAACTTCCCATAAACTTCTTCCCTGGGGAAATATGCCACTGTTTTCCAGGCGGAAATATATGCCATTGAACTTTGTCTGCGAGAGAACTTGAGGAGGAGATATAAGGGCAGGGACATTACTATCTTCTCTGATAGTCAAGCGGCCATAAAAGCTTTGGCATCCCAACAAGTCAACTCAAGGTTGGTTTGGAACTGTCTGCAATGCCTCCTAAACCTGGCTAACCACAACAAAGTTACACTTTCCTGGGTGCCAGGACACAGGGAATACAGGGCAATGAAAATGCAGACTCCTGGCCAGGCGAGGCTCCGCAGCAATGTTTGTGGGTCCTGAACCTGTTTTTGGAATACCAAAAGCCTCGGTTCGTGGCTACATGACTCGGTGGATTCAAACACAACATCAGTCATACTGGAACCACATTCCAAGGCAAAATCACAGTAAATCAATGCTGGACTCACCATCGAAAGCATTGACAAGTGAACTACTAAAACTAAATAGGAATCAGATTAGGATAGTGACATGATTAATAACCGGACACTGCACCCTAAGAAAACATATGCACACTATGGGCATCTATAGAGAAGAACCCATTTGCAGACTATGTGACGAAGAGGAAGAGACAGCCTCTCACATCATATATGAGTGCCCTGCACTTACATACTGGAGAACAAATCAAAACCTCATGGTGGACACTAACCACCAGGAGGCTGGAGACAGAAAAGAACAGTAAAAGGGCTACTACACCTGTCTAAGGTGTCAAACCTTTAACTGAAACAAATACACAAGAGATACAACAAGCCCTGTAGGCTGCAGTGTCGAGGCGGACAAAACCTCAACTTGTGTATTTACTTTATCAATCAATCCCATAAACTTTTTTCTATGACCCTCCCTACGGAGATACAGGCACATAGATATATACATATATATATATATATATATATATATATATATATATATATATATATATATATATATATATATATATATATATATATATATATATATATATATATATATATATATGTGATGAGGGTGGTGTACTTTTGTGTTTCTTATGTTTTAATTGTGTGTAATTTTTTTTTAATTTTTTCAAAAAATTTTTAATTTGTAATCAGTGAAGTTCTCTTTTGTGGCATTGGTTATTTTCGATTAACATGTTAGCGGTAAGTTTTAATATCTTAAGTAGTTTAGCTTATGTAACCAGGGTTTTTTTACATATTTTTAATGAAGCATAAAGACCGGATCCCTAATAACCTTCCAGTTCTTTATTTAAATATTGGTCAAGACTTTACGTTTATATAAATATACAGGGTGTCCCACGACGAAACGACGCGGTCGATTTCTCAAAAACTTAGAAACGGAAAATTTTGAAGATTTGGTAGTTTATTAATATCGATGAGAGCAACTCGTCTAAAATATTTTCAAGATAGTGGCACTTCCGGCCGTACCGGAAGTCGATGCTAATTTCCTTATTTTTAATTAAACACCCTATATACCTATTAATGCATTTTTGGATTCCCCAGAAAATTCTAGATATATTTAATATTTATATAATATACTATACCTAAGTCTAACCGTTTTTGACATATCTTAAATTTTATGTCACAAATGACGTTTGCAGACCCCAAATTAAGGAGAAAGTTTTCCGATACGGCATACTCTATTATTTAATTTGAGTTGAATTCCTTATGCAAAGAGGCCCAATTTTGTATATTGAGTGGATATTTTGGGTGACTAAAAATTAAGCACAAAAATTGACTGATAAAAAACATAAAAAGTCAATTTTTTCAAATGGAAACCAACTACTTTTATATTTTTATCGTATTAAGCATTAAAAAATAAGGTAACTTTGTATTAATTAGTCTATTCCAAAAATGTATGTATTGTTTTCGAAATAATTGACAGTTTAACATTTTGTATTGTAAAAGTGCTCTACGGATCTTTAATTTTGTTATTAGTGGGCCATGACTGCGAGACATCATGGCCCACTAATAACAAATTAAACCCTTCATTGCATAAAATGTTAAATTTCAATTTTTCGAAAACATTTTTCGAATAGACCCTAATCAAAGTTCCTATATTTTTTATGTTAAATAAGATAAAAATATAAAAGTGGGTGTTTCCATTTGAAAAAATTGATTTTTTACGTTTTTTATCAGTTAATTTTTCCACTTAATTTTTAGTCACTTAATTTACACCCAAAATATCCACTCAATGTACAAAATTGCGCCTTAAGTTATTGAACAAAATATTTAACAAGAAAAAACAAAAACACAATAATGGAAGTGATATTGTAAAAGTATTTAAATTTTTGGCAAAGTAATAAACCTGTAGCAATCCTATAGTGTATATTATATTTTTCTTTGCGTCTCTAAAGTAACTCCATGAAATAGAAAATTGATTTGTGCTGTTATGCTGTAAATGTAACATGCTTAACAAGCATATAAGTATGTTACTAAACAATTACATGCCTTTTTTAGTTTTATATAAGTTAACATATACATTGAATTTTTAAAACGAACACGCAATATCTAAATGCAAAAAATTAAATGACCTTTTCTAGGCGATTTCGCCACTATGACGTTTGCTGGGTCTAAATTTTATAGTTTTTAGGTAAGAACTGTTTATTAAGAACTATTTAAAAAAAATTGTTTTGAAAATTTCGATTTACTTGCTTTGATGCTTGTTCTTATAAAAGGATTTTTTGTTTATTATTTAAAAACTAACAAAATTAGACCTCATAAGCCTTATAGCGGCTCCAAAGTAATTTATCGTAAAAAAAAACAATTTTAAACAATAACAACCTACCATATATTTAAAATCTTATACATAAAGCTCTTTATTTGCAAAAAAGCTTAGACCGAATATTCCTACAAATCTGTGAATACTTGTAATCCAGACCCTCATTGGGTGGGACTTTAGATAAAACGCCGTCGGGATTGTCTTTATTTGATACTTTGGTTCGATCAAAAATAATTTTTTTATTAAAACAAAACAATTTTGGTGTGTCTGTCTGCCTACAATTAAACATCAAGCTTTAGAGTTTGAAAAAAAATGTTATAAAAAAAAAGAATATTTTGTTAAAGGCCGGTCCAGTGGATGTAAGTAAAGAGAAATTACAATGTAGATAAATAATTCTAGATATTTAAATGAACGCACCTGAAAAACGTCAGCAGAAATACATATTTTCATGCCTTATTATTACCACTACATAGAAAACACAATGCAGAAACAGCAACACGATATGTATAAAAAAGTTATTCTAGAAAACTAGCCAATATTGGGTTGATAAACTGTAAAAAATAATCGGTTGAAACATTTTACTTCTTAATATTTAACGAATATCAATTTTTGTTGTATACTTTTATCATTTCTGGTTATGTGTAGATGTCATAATATAAAAAAAAAATAATTTGAAAAATTCAAAATCATAAGGTCGTGCATCCCATCAGTAGTGTATACTGACAAAAAACTATATGATAAAATTAACATGTTTGATAGGTGAGATCCGAATCGGGTATATTCCTTAAAATATTTTTTTTAATTCTCAAAATGCAAATGGTCCCAAAAGTTTGTAATGGTATTTAAAGGAAAAGGGATAGTTCTGTATTGATAAATTTAAAACAATAATAATAAAATACGCTCAATAAATGTAATTACATCTAGAAATATGTATATAGTAATTACAGGCATATTTGTATTAAAATTGCCAATTATTGTTATTCATAATTTTTATTTGAATTTTAAGTCTTCTGTGAATATCTCTTTTTAAATACTCAAAGGTGTTTTCTTTTTTTGTTGTGCTGAGATAAAACAATTTAAAACACAAGAAAGTAAAATTAAAGGTGCTTACAGCTGTAACTGTAACATGTTTGCTGTGGGCCATTTTAATTTGCATTTCGTAATTATTATCGCGAATTCGCGAACCATAATGCTTATAAAAATAATTTTGTGAAAATAACAATGTTTTCATATTATTTTGTGAGTAAAATATAAAAAACAATTATTATTATTATTACACATTATGCTATTCGCTATTAAGTAAGCGGTATTAAAAAGAAAGTAATTTAGGATTTTATTGGTAATAAAAAATCAGATTTTTGCTACTTTGCTATATAGCCCAGTCTGTAGGTAATTTTCATGACTTTAATTTGTAACCGATTGAGGTGTAAGAAGTTGTGGAGGGTGTTTACTTGAATATGACTATATACTTTTCTACTCGAAAAAAGTGTGCAGTGATGGGGGGTGAAGGGTTAAAAATGATAAAAACGTGTTTTTGGCTTTTGTTAATTTTAGTGGGGTATGTTCAAAACGTTTTTTTAGGTATTAAAATAACTTATAATTTGAGCTCGGCTAAAATTGATTTGGTCAATTTGTTTATAAAAAAAATTCAAAAAAACCGTTAAAATAGCCATTTTTTGAAATGTTAATAATTATCACGGCTAAACAAAAAGAAATCGCTGGCACCCGAGACGAGAATAGGGGGGTCGCTGAACACGAATCTGCATTCAGCATTGCTGTATCGCATCAAGATTTTTAATAAATCGTAAAAAATCACTAAAAATCAATAAAACTGCCTGCCTGCTACCTAGCCTGCCAGTTCGCCTACTCGCATGTCTACCCTATGGATTAAGGTGTAACGAGTTTATGTTACAGATATGCACGTTTATGGGAATAAAATAAAAGGCGAGATTTGAGAGTAATGTATTTTAGGTCTAGAGGTTTGGAATTAATCTTTTTCTTCTTCTTTAATATAGCACTGAGTAGATTCCATTAACTGCTACTCTTGGCATCATTACCCGGTTTATTTGGGTTCAATCGGTTCAGAGTTTATGGGTTTAAGATTTACAGATTTAAGTTCTAGAAGTTTGAGGTTTAAGGTTTATAAGTTTGAAGTGCATCAATTTTGGATTGCGGAGTTGTGGTTATGGGTTTGATATTCATAAGTTTGGGTTTAAAAGGTTTAATGAGGTTTGTGGGTTTATAGGTTCAGGTGCGACTTAGTCAGATTTTAAGTTTTTTTGCAATTTTTTGCGATTTATTCAAAATTTTGATGCGATACGGCAATTGCGAGTGCAGATTCGTGATCAGCGACCTCAAAAACATATTGGACACCTATTCTCGTCTCGGGTGTCGGCGATTTTTTTTTGTGGAGCTGTGTATTGAAAACATATTTTTTTATCCATTCCTATTATTGCAAAAAATCGGTTTTTAATTCTGAATTAATTAAAAATTTCTAAAACAATATCTGATAATTTGTTGCTAAGGTACTTGAGTTTTGCTAATTTTAGAGCCCTAATCTATTGGGCTATATTTTTTTTATAAGGTCTTCTTTGAGATATTTTACTAATTTGGATCAACGTATTAACTCCTTTCTTTTGAGCATTAAAAAAAAGGTACTTTTTTGTTAATAAGCAGTTGGAGCCGGAGCGCCTCCTGCATAAGTTAAGAATTTTCAACTTAGAAATATAAAAAGCTGACTTGAAAACAAATAATTAAAAAAAAAGTCTCTAAGACTAGTAGAAACCAAGTTAACAATTTTTTTAAAGTTATATCTCAATTGTTAATAATAATTAGGAAATAATTTGGATGGCATTCGAATATTTGTTTTTTATTGCTTAAAAATGTGTTTAAAGTGAGTGATACTTTCGACGGCGCGAGGAGGTAGTGGTGGAAATAGAAGCTCTCGGACTGACATCCCTAGTCAAAAACTGAAATCAAGAGTTCAAATCAGCGGAGCGCGAACAAAATAGTCATATCTCTGAAAGTTCCTATCGGATCAAGCCCTTTTTTAATTTAGGGTAGCGCAAAAAGTTTTGAATAATGATAAATTTAGTTTAATTCTTCTTTTAATTTTAATCCATGCGTCGCAGCTCATTTTTAATCGTAATATTGAATTTAGAAATAAAAAAACCAAAATCAGAGGCTACTAATATATTAGTTGGTGAGCTTCTTGACGAGATTGGTGTTAATAAATCCTCCAATGAATATAGTATTGACGAGAGATTAATTAATATATCTAAAACTGAAACTGAAGTTTTAGATTCAAATTTATTAATTGATATGTCGTCTAATAAAGTTTCAGATAAAAAATTATAATGTAAATAAAATTAAGTTTAATTGATTATTCTTTTTTTGTAATTAACACTGTCCCTTTAATCTGTATGTATTTATTATTGTACAAACTACATCTCTATGTATTAAAATATCAAATGTATTATTCTGTAAATATTAAAGACGTGGTGAATAATATTTTACTTTTTGTTATAGTAGATTTTTTACCATTTAGGTGTTAAAAACCATAACTTTATAAAATGAATATATATATATATATATATATATATATATATATATATATATATATATATATATATATATATATATATATATATATTCTTACTTTACGTAACTGTGGTTATTGCGTTTTTTATTTGTCTGTCCAACTGATATTTCCTTTTTTTATCACGGTACGAAAGTAAAGCATACCAAGTATATAATTTGTTGTTGTTATAGTAAAATTTATGTTTATTAATTGTAATTAGTTTTATTTTATTAAATTAAAATGTTACTTATAGTCAACATATTATACATAAATATACATAAATCGTTATACTTTAAGCTCCAACAAATAAATAAAGTTTAACTTTCTATTTGTATGTTCGTTTAAAATGGCAAACCTCAATAAATCTTTTTAAACAATTACTTTTATGGCCTTTAAGTTTTCTATTATGGCAAACTTCGATTGTCTCTAAACTTTTTAAAAGCTGTTTATAAAATAAAACTCTAAATTTTAAAATATGATTTTAGATATAAAGTTTTATTTTGGTTGGAACGTAAGATTAAAAAAAAACTAAAGTTTAACACAAAGTTCCTATTATTAAAATAAAAGAATTTAATTTTGCTTTTTTTTAGTTTTTAAGAAACAGATATTATTGTCCTTTTTTAGAGTTAACAATGGAGTAAACATCCTCTTACTAAACCTAAACAGCGTTACTTTTTTCTAATATTCAGGAGAATAGAATTTTCTTATTTTGGGTTTAAAGTAAGCTATCAGTTCTTATGCCTATTAGTCCAGTCTGTATGTAAAAAGAGGGCCTGTTTATGACGTTAATTTGTAATTGCTTGCAAGGTGTTAGAAGTTGTTAAGGGTCATTACCTGAATATGACTATATACTTTTAGACTCGAAAAAAGTGTGCAGGGATTAAAAATGGTAAAAACGTGTTTTTTGCTCCTGCAAGCTCCATTGTTAATAATTGTAGAGATATGTTCAAAATGTTTTTTTAGGTATTAAAAAAAGGTACAACTTGAGCTCGGCTACAATTTATTTGGTCAATTCGTTTATAAAAAAATGCAAAAATATCGTTAAAAAAGCCATTTTTTGAAATGTTGATAATTATCGCAAAAATATTTTTTTATCCATTTTTACTATTGCAAAATCATATTTTAATTTTAAATTAAATAAAAGGTTCTAAAGCATGATCATATAATTTGTTGCTAGATTAGATTAGATTAGAATTAGATTATCTGAGCAGAGATAGCGAAAATGACCTCCACCACTGCAACATTACCAGATTAATTGTGGTTTCTCCTATCGTTCTTTAGAGTACCTTGTCCAGGCCCGTCTTCTTAACTACACTCCAGAGTCTTGACATTATCCACTCCATATATCTTGCCGGTTTTGGCTTTTCCTTACCAAGCCTAGTAAACCTAAGCCTACATAGTGCTTCGCAGTGGCACCACATATGTACAGGGTGAGTCAACGATAGAGTAAAGTTCATTATTTCATTGGTTTCCAAAGTTATGAGAAAATAGTAAATACAAAAGATGTAAAGATTCTTAGGATGCACAATTTAAAATTATTTTAAAGTATACAGGGTGGCTCAAAAAAGCGTGACGAATAAAACATACATTTTTTTAAATGAAATACCCTATTTTTAAATTTTGTTTTGAATTCCTTTTAAAATTCTTCAACTTTTTTATTAATAATAATGCATACCTAAACCTAATAGTTTTTCCAATATTTTAATTTTCTAAAAGAAAATAATTTTCACACTTGCAAAAAAATTACGATAGCGCCATTATTTTTGAAGGTAGATCACTCATATTTGATATTAGCGTTATTCGAAGATGATGTAAAAGATATATGCAACGGAATTTTAATTAGATGCTACAGGGTGTTCAAAATAAACGAATATATTTGGATCATTTTAAATTGAAAAATCTCGATTTTTTTAAATGGCGCACCATATATATTATTATTTTTTCTGAAAGATCTTACAAAAACCCACAACTTTTATTAAGTATGTCATATACCTATTTTTAATACTTTGCTATTTATTTTAACTTTTCCAATATTTACCCTTCTTTCTGTCTCAGACTATTGCTATAACATTAGTTGGCCATTTTTAAATTTTAAATTCACAGAAAAAGTAAATATTAATAAATACCTATTACTACAAATTAACTTATTTTTAATTTTTATTATGGCGCAATAAATGTTCAAAAAATGCCCTTCTACTTGGATACACATGTTTAGTCTTTTTCGTATATTTTCTTGGACGTTCCTTAGCATAAACGGTGTTATTCTCCTGCACGCGTCCCGAATCCTATTTTCCATATCTTCTGGTGTTGTAGGGGGATTCACATAAACACGATCTTTAACATATCCCCACAAAAAGAAATCTAGTGGTGTTAAGTCACATGATCGAGGGGGCCATCCAATGTATCCACCTCTACCGATCCATTTCTGTGGTTAATGATTATTTAAAAATTCTCGAACTTCTCGATGGTAATGCGGAGGAGCTCCATCTTGCTGAAACCACATTTGTTGGATCTCAATGTTATCAAATTCTTGAAGAAGTTGAGGTAAATCATTCTGCAAAAGTTTAAATATCTAGGCCCGTTAACTGTTTCGCGAAAAAAAATGGTCCAATAACATTAAAGTGTTTTATTCCACACCACACATTAAGTGACCAATGGTTTTGGTTTTGCACTTCCCGTACCCAGACTGGATTAACTGTTGAATAATAGTGCATGTTATGACGATTAACTGCACCATTACTGCGAAAAGTAACTTCATCGGAAAACATTATTTTAGACAAAAAATTTGGATCGGCCTCTATTGCTTCATTTATAACGGTGCAGAAGTTTACCCTTTGTTCAAAATCGCGGTCTAGAAGTTCTTGGTGTAGTTCCATGTGGAAGGGAAGATATTTGTGTTTTCTAGTGGTGCGGTTAACGGTAGATTGGGATGTATCACATAAGCTAGCTACTTGACGGCTACTGACCTGGGGATTATCATGAACTTGAAGTAAAATTTCCAATTCTTTTTCCTCATTGGTAGCATTCCGGTTTACCACTTTCCGTTTTTCATATTCAATACTACTACTAGCATTAAACCGTTCCATTAAACACTGAAGAGATTGCCTAGTCGGTACACGTCTATTAGGGTACTTCGCCTTGTAAAGTCTTACTGCCAACAAAGAATTTCTTTGCGCCTCACCCAGTATATAAATCATATCAATTAATTAGCTTTAGGAAAACCCATACTTTTTTTTATTTACTGACACCACAATAAATTTTATGAATTTATTTACTCAGATGTCAGGTTAAAATTTGACAATGTCATTTTGTCATGGCCAACTAATGTTATAGCAATAGTCTTAGACAGAAAGAAGGGTAAATATTGGAAAAGTTAAAATAAATCGCAAAGTATTAAAAATAGGTTATATGACATACTTAATAAATGTTGTGGGTTTTTGTAAGATCTTTCAGAAAAATAATAATATATATGGTGCGCCATTTAAAAAAATCGAGATTTTTCAATTTAAAATGATCCAAATATATTCGTTTATTTTGAACACCCTGTAGCATCTAATTAAAATTCCGTTGCATATATCTTTTACGTCATCTTCGAATAACGCTAATATCAAATATGAGTGATCTACCTTCAAAAATAATGGCGCTATCAATTTTTTTGCAAGTGTGAAAATTATTTTCTTTTTAGAATAATTGAAATATTGGAAAAACTATTAGGTTTAGGTATGCATTATTATTAATAAAAAGTTGAAGAATTTAAAAGGAATTCAAAACAAAATTTAAAAATAGGTATTTCATTTAAAAATGTATGTTTTATTCGTCACGCTTTTTTGAGCCACCCTGTATACTTTAAAATAATTTTAAATTGTGCATCCTAAGAATCTTTACATCTTTTGTATTTACAATTTTCTCATAAGTTTTGAAACCAATGAAATAATGAACTTTACTCTATCGTTGACTCACCCTGTACGGCTGTTTCTTCAGCCTCCTGGCAGAACCTACACGGGCTATCCTTCACAATTTGTTGCTAAGATAATTGAGTTTTACAGATTTTAGAGCCCCAATCTATTGGGCTATATCTTTTTTGTTTATAAATATTTTAGGTCTTAAAAAATGTCTTTTGTTTTTTCGAGACTTATATTTTACTAATTTGAATCAACGTAATAAAAAAATTTATAATTAGTCCTTTGTTTTGAGCATTAAAAAAGTACTTTTTCGTTATTAAGCAATTGGAGCTGGAGCACCCTTTGCATAAGTTACGAATTTTTAACGTACGAATACGAAAAGCTGACTTCAAAACAAATATTTTTAAAAAAAGTCTCTTTGACGAGTAGGAACCAAGTTAGCAATTTTTATACAAATATTTTAATTGTTTATAATAATTAAGAGTTAATTGGACGACATTCGATAGAATAATACTTGAACTTGATATAACGCATAATAAGAAGTTGTAATATTTGTTTTTTATTGCTAAAAGATGGGTTTAAAGTGACTGTTACTTTCGAGCGGCCTGATGAAGGTAGTGGTGGGGATAGAAGCTCTCGGACTAACATGCCGAGTCAAAATCTGAAACCGAGAGTTTAAATCGCGAAAACAGCTATATTTATGAAATTTTTTTTCAGATTAAGTTTTTTTTTTAATCTAGGGTTTTAATATCTTCAAGGAAGTTTAAAGGTGTATGGAAGCCCAATGCTATGGCCCATTCGATCAAAAAATGTCCAGCCCAGTATGAAAATAACTGTCAGAGTTGGCCCCGCCGATTTTGCGCAATAACGAAATTCCACGCAATAATTTAATGTGTTGCCTACTTACACACTGATAGATCAGTGTGTAGTTAGGCAACACATTATACTTTTATGAAAGCCGTATTAGTTTCGATTGTTTTGCTTTGTGTGATTATATTTTGTGGTAGCAGAAGTTTTATGGATTGATAAAAACCTTCTTATTTTAGTGATTAGTGTTTATTAAATTGTGACTATAATTTTGTGTTTATTGTTTGTTACTTATAATATCGTAACAAAATGACTAGAGGTTGTATGGTATTGTCTTGCAAATCTAAGGGTAACATACCCGGCATTTTTTACTTTAGGTAAGTATTTCTTATATTTAAGTTAGGTGCTTCTTATGAGACGTAACGTTAGGTAACCGAATAAATAATAATATATCAATTATGAATTATAGAAAATGAAAATTTCATAGGAAATAGCAGTGAGAAAAGTAAGGCAATCTTAACTATCTTTTAGATGATTTCAACAATATTTCTGTGGATTATTAAAAAAAATAGGGTTTACATTTAGGTACTTTTATTTTATATAATAATTTAGTACATTCTTTTAAAGGATCAAAATTATTAATTACTGGACAGACCAGGCAAATTTTAATTTATACAGGTCTCTCTAATTGAATAAAAGAAAGTACAATTTTATGTTAAAGTTTCTTTATGCTTTTTCTGTATTTGTTTAAAAAGAAATTAGATTTATGGTTTCTTAAACTTACATTATCAACTTTTTAAGCTCGACATACGGTAGACATATAATATTTAACGATTACTGTTACAATGGATACCTAGGTACCAAAGGTTACTAAACATTATTAACCACTGTTATTCTGTCTCATGAATGTTTGTTATTAGTGAAAAGTATATGCCTAAAAAGCAGTTATAAAAATTTTTACTTCTTAATGTACAACCACAATCTTAGGATAAGATTAAACTCATTTACACTATCTTGCCATTTTTTTATCACAAAATTGGTGATAAGTACATGAAACTATCAAACAATGTTTAAAATTTATTTTTAAAAAATCGTGTTTATATTGATTTACTAAGATTTTTGGTAAAAATGCAAAACTCCCAAAAATATCGACCATTTAAATAGAAGACTGTAAAGTGGCGCCATCTATTCTTTCCATATTATATCAGATGATATAAAATCCAATATTACACAATAATTTTAAATATTCTATGGTAGCATCGTTTAATAACCAACAATTTTGTGCAAAAAATAAAAAAAAACAGTGAATGCTTGAATTTGACATTTGATGATGTCAACTTTATGGATAGTAACAAAGAATTATGGAAGTCCGAATGTGACCTACTATTCATTGCGCAAACTCCGCGGGGCCAATCCCCCGATTCCCGCTCCCGTGCACGCCTGGACAATTTTGTTCTACAGTATTGGGCTTCCATACACCTTTAAACTTCCTTGAATATCTTATACTTTAAGTAAACATTAGATAGTTTAACTTTTTAAAACAGCATTGAATTATTTTTAAAATTTAAGTTATCTATTCATTTTATAAAGTTATGGTTTTAACATGTAAATGGTAAAAAATCTACTATAACAAAGAGTCAAATATTATTCACCTCGTCTTTAATATTTACAAAATAATACATTTGATATTTTAATACATAGAGATGTAGTTTGTACAATAATAAATACATACAGATTAAAGGGACAGTGTTAATTACAAAAAAAGAATAATCAATTTAACTTAATTTTATTTACATTATAATTTTTTATCTGAAACTTTATTAGACGACATATCAATTAATAAATTTGAATCTAAAGCTTCAGTTTCAGTTTTAGATATATTAATTAATCTCTCGTCAATACTATATTCATTGGAGGATTTATTAACACCAATCTCGTCAAGAAGCTCACCAACTAATGTATTAGTAGCCTCTGATTTTGTTTATTTTATTTCTAAATTCAATATTACGAGACATATAGATATATTATATATATATATATATATATATATATATATATATATATATATATATATATATATATATATATATATATATATATATATATATATATATATATATATATATATAGATAAAACAAAATTTTCTAAATAAAATATAATTTTAAATTAACGTTTCGGCTCTCTAGTATGAGGCCTTCATCAGAACGTCTGCAAATACAAAAAGAGAAACACAATAGAGCTGTGACTAAGTACAAAAATTAATATAGTTACCTTATTAGTAGAGATTTCCATGAGTAGTCAGTGTTAAAATTCAACATAAACACACATTTTTAAACGATCACTCAAACGATTATTGTATACATACATATTATTACATATATTACAAACCTAGCGACACAAATTTATTTTTTTTTAATAAAAGGCATCAGCCGTTATGAGTATTATTTTTGTTTTTTTTTTTTTTTAAATTTAAATTAAGGAATTTATTTCTTTGTAACAATTCACGATAGCGACGTCTATGGTATATTAACAAAATATATGTTAATCCACTGCATTAAAATTACGTATATTTTTTAAAGTTTTTCTCATTTTAGAGTATCAATTTGGTGGTATTGTTAAAAGGTGGCAGCATTTAGAGATTTAAGTATTTTTGTTGATTAAAATTGTTCTTAAATATGTTATTCTCATTATTATTTAAATTTAATAGTTACGTTATATGCTAGAAATCAACTGAGTAGATTGTAGTATAAATTTTTTGTATCGGTTTTTGCGTTTACTGTGTTTTTTCGTTTTTGTATGCATATCATCTCCTGAAATTCTCTTTTTTTTTTGGATTACTTTCAGTTTTTAGAATTTTTGTGTTATTGAAGTCAAATGAATGGTTTTGTTCTTGTGTGTGATTTGTGAGAGCTGTTTTGTTAAGGGTTATATAACGGCAAGGATTACAAACAAATCGACGGATGAGCTATGGGGTCCTCTATCTCAAGTGTAGTAGCACAGCTAGTCCTTGAAGATCTTGAGGAAACAATTATAAATACAAAACTAGACTTTCACCTACCATTTTTCTTCCGGTATGTTGACGACTGCATAACATCCGCTCCACAAGACAAGTTAGACAACCTCCTCAAAACGTTTAACAGTTACCACAATAAATTACAGTTTACAATGGAAACTATAGGAGATACAAAGATGGTTAAATTAGGCCAAAGTTTCGCATTTGTGGGACCACAGGACCAGCAATATGCTGTTTAGAAAGTTTTAATATCCGAGTATTTCCGGAAATATCAGAGAAAAACCAAAATTTCGAAAATCGTTTTTTTTTGCCTGGCTTCATTTCAAAGCGGATGTTAAAATTGATTGCACACTGATACTTTTTCCACACTATTTAATAGTGCGCTTAGGTTTCGCATCCGACGGTTCATCACTTGGCCACCATTAACTTTATTTTTTTCTCTGCTAGTTAAAAATAATACAGTATCAATACAAGTATAAAATATTACTTGTATTTATTTGACTAAGGGTTTGCAAAGTTAGCAAATCAGAAATAACTTTTTCTATAAACGTGTTAAAAATTTAATTTTTAACACTATTTAGATGCCTTGAAAATGTTACTTTAAAGCACTAGTCCCTTATAGTAACATGTTAAAGCACTAGTGTTAAAAGTAAAATGTACAAAAAATGCAAATAGTCCACACTAAAAATTAAAAACACTACATAGTAAATCTTTAATCTTACCAATAACTTTCAAAAACAAAATAACACACCCAAACACAAAAAAATAATAAGAAAATTAAAAAGCCCTTAATCCATTACCGAGTCTAGTGATGTTTGTTTTTTAAATAACCGGATTCGTGTAAGTCAACCTAAAAATGTTAGCTTGCATTAACCATACTACATCCTTATTTTTTAAGCCTTCATTAGGGCCAATCAGATTACCTACTTGTTTTCTAGGTGGCCTGGATGACCTGTAAACAAGATTATTGTCCGTTTTTTTAATAGTTTGACCACCTTAAGAGAGGACATTTAGCCCCTTATTATACTAATCCTAGAATTATTAAATTAACCCTGAAATTTGGACATGCGTGATTGATTGCGTAAGTTAAGGGCCTCTTATTACAAATTTTCAGTATGTATTGAAGAAACATTACCAGTGTAAATAGAATAAATATTATTTTTTAAGTGAAATTCTGTTATTTAATTATCGATACTAAAGAAAAATTTGAAATTGATAATTAATGTATGCGCTTTTAATATAGTTTTAAGCAAACTTAAAATTTTTAATTAAAAAGAAATCTTTAATGACATCATATCACAAATTTGGGACATCTCTTATAAATTAATATTTTTTTATAGAAAAGAGCGCGACTTAAAACACTTATTTCTTTAAAAAATTACTTGATTTTGCTTTATTGAATTTATTAGAGTCTTACACACTTTACATATTGGATAAATAAGTTGTTCTGTACAGCTAATTAAACACAAATACACACACATGGTAATAACAAAATATTTATTGATTTTTTATTACTTTCATAAAAGAATTTTTAACACACATATTATTAAAAATACCATGTTTCTGCTCTTACGTTTCTTTTACGATATTCATAAATTATAACGTTATCTTTTATGCTACAGCTTTAGGGGGGAATTTTAAAATTCAATCCCCAAATTGCTATAGAGGTTCTTGTATACATACAAGAGCGTTATCAAAAATGATTTGATATTAAAAGAGGAAGCCGTGTTTAAAGTATAAACTGACTTAAATAAATTTTTAAGTTTTGGAATTATGTTTTCATATATATACATACATATATATATATATATATATATATATATATATATATATATATATATATATATATATATATATATATATATATATATATATATATATATATATATATATATATATATATATATATAT